>CM076579.1:537617148-537791596 GCA_034641835.2 Pinus albicaulis | reverse complement strand
GGTCATTTCAGTTGAGGGCGCCCACCCAAACGCGTTCGGGTCAAGTATTTTTGGTTGAGGGTGCCCGCCCAAATGCATTTGGGTCAGGTCATTTCGGTTGAGGGCGTCGTATCAAATTTGCTAAGTTGTGACCACACGGGTGCCATGTCCACATTTGTGTGGCCTTTTTTTCGGTTTCTCCCTTGTGCCTTCATTCAGTTGGGCGCACCGTGTCACACCGTGTGAGGGCACCTGCCCAAACACGTTTGGGTCAGGTCATTTCGGTTGAGGGCATTCGTATCAAATTTGCTAAGTTGTGACCACACGGGTGCCCTATGCATGATGTTCGTGCGGCCCGTTTGCCGGTTGCTCCCTTGTACCTTCGTTCGGTCGGGCGTGTCGTGTCGCGCCATGTGAGGGCGCCCGCCCAAACGCGTTTGGGTCAGGGCGAAGCCGTAGCAAGGAAATGGAGTCTGGGTCGAGTCGAGTAAAAACACGTTTAGCGTTCACCCGCAGGTGGATTCGGGTTCCTTCCACAGGGTACGTGCATAATAGTGTTCAGGGCAGGTTTGATTCGGGTTCCTTTCGTAGGATGCCTTTAAAACAGTGTTCAGGTTGGGCGCGTTCAGGTCGATTCGAGTTCTTGTAGCGCATCTGTGTTTAGGACATCATGCGGAACAATGTTTGAAGGCGCGAACGTCATTCATCAAGGTCAGGTTGGGTCGAATGTGACCTAAACACGTTCAAGAGACATGTGCAGGCCATGCCCCAGTGACCCTCGTGTAGACCGTGACCCCGGTGACCCGCGTGCAGAAATGTGTTCAGGGTGCCGAGGGCATCTGTGACCCGAGTGATCCACTTGAACCAGAATTCGTGCAGACTTCAGAAACATGTTCTAAAAGGGAATTTTGGGGTTCCTTTGGATTGTTTGCACTGTTGGAGAGCTGTTAAGGCTAGACCAAGGTACGAGCACATTTGGAAAGAAGCATAAATGGTCTATGCAGGCTTGGTTGTATAATTATTGTAGATTGTACATATTTATTGAAACCAGTGACCCTTATAATAGTCCTTAAAACCCATTGGGATTGGCCATTCAGAATGAGAATAGGTCTAGTTGGGATCTACGATCGGGTGATTAATTCCCCCTTGTTGGCAAGGTGGAATTTTTTCCCTATCAAAAACCCTATAGTCCTTAATCCATCTAACATATACTTATAAAATGCTCTTTTTTTGTAAATGTGGCCCTTGACTATGCCATGAAAACCCTCCAAAAAATTCATAAATGATGGGAATTCATATTCATGTGTGAAGCTAGTTGAATGTGACAAGTCATCCAAGGTACATCCAAATATTTGATTTGTGCCTTGGGGAATGTGAAATAATGGGTCAAGGGGACACAAGGGTTGCACGGATGGGTATAATTTAGAGGTACAAGCATGGTTTACTATGATCTATAATCCTAGCATTAGAGAATGAGAAGGGGTCTTAGGACCTAATTTCATATAAGGGGCTAGGGGACCTAGAGGGAAGGTAGCGAGAGAAATCGATAGGGGAACCCCCAATAGTGGTGATAACCACTAAATCCTCTGACCGTAAATCCCTTGGAACTTAACACTTTACCCTTGAATCCCTTAACCACTATGTATCTGAGGCTGAAAATAACACCCCAAACCAAGATATTGACCTCCTAGGAGAATCCTTCACCTCTAATTGAGCATATTGGAAACATTTGATTTTTAGATAACTAGGTATTGGTTATGAGGGTATCATGTGTTTGTGGGTAATGTCATTATTACCATGTATACCAAACATAGAAAAATTAGATAATTTTCCAAGCCTCGATTTGAATCACTCACAATATCCACACTTTGTGTTCAGATGGATCTTGTAGTTCTATCTCACATAAGGAGTTGGAAATGAATAGATCACTCAAAAAGACAAGGCCTCTCTAGCGATTAAAGTTGTAACATAATTCATCAAGTGATTTACACCACCAATATAAATGACATCATTGTATGTTTGTGTCAAGTTGTTAGAAAGGTTATTTATAGACAGTACATTCAATGTACTTGGACTTCATCTAATTTTTAGGGCCTCGACTGTAATATGGATTTTGTATCAGGAACACTTAATGCAAATGAAAGAGGGCCTTTTTGTTTAACCACATATGCACAAGAGCATCAGATACTGCTCTTCAAACACCCCTTGGTTGATGTCGAAATTCAAATTTTCTCAATTTAGTCAAGGGAAAATAAAATTAAGTTTCTTGTTGCATTTTTCAACATAAAAGCACAATGGTTTATCAGTAGCAGCAAGCACCATGGTTTATCAATCTAAGCAAGCACTTATATGTTCAATTACTCGTTGTTCATGCTCAAGATTTTTTATATATGGGAAAACAAAACTAATGAAGGTGGAGCCACTCTTTGGTGTAATTCCCCCCGTGTAATGTTCTTGCATAGGTTTACTGCTTGAGAATTCTCTTCAACACCAAAAAATTTGGACCCCCTGCTCTCCTCATCTCTTGTATTTAATTTTTTTTGGGGTTGCCTCCAAATGTGACTGAGAGAGCACTCTTATCCCTCCCTTGCATTTCATTACCCAACAAGTTACCCTTTCAAGGAACGAAACATAGATGACACCGCCATGCATTAATGGCTAACTTGCTCAGACTCTAACATGTGTGCCTCTTCCTTGGGTTTTTAAGAGTCACTTAAATGTTTTATTACGTGTATGTTGATAAATATAACATAAAAAAATTAAGTAATTAATCAATTAACATTGTAGTCTAATTAGTAATTTTTAATTAAATTTACTAATTCATAATTAATCAATTGACATTAATTATTTTAAAGCATTATTATTTAACTTAGCATTAATACATGATTAAACCATTGATGCAAAATGAATAGTAACACATTTCCATGCCTCAATATCATTATCCGAACACGAATGAACTTTTACTAGTAATAATTTTATTAGATTAACCACACCGAGTTTCCATTAAAGCAATCTAAAATTATGATGCGATGCTCAATTACACAAAAGTGTTTATAGAGATTATATTTAATGTAAGGGTGTTACATCGATCAGGTAGATCACCTGAGGAGGGGGATTCTCTAGACCCAAAATGGAAAAAAAATGCTAAGAAAAGGAGACTTGCCACACACTCATCGAATCAAAAGTGTGGATAGGTGTGTTCAATGTAAGCTTCAAACTGAACCTTTTACTTGTGGAAGCTTTATGAAGCGAAGGATACATATGCAAATAAGTATTGATTCGAAATTTCATTTGGTGAAATGTAAGTTACCTTGTGGAATTTGAGACCCCTAGCTTAGCCTAAATACCACCCTTTTTTTAAATTCCAACAAGGGATATGTGGTAATTACCTTACCGCCTTTTTTCCAAAAAAATTCACCTAGTTACATAACCGCATTTTTTCCAACAATGCTTAGCCTAATTACGTTTTTTTTCCACCAATGCCCGACAAATACAATCACATTTCAGAATTTGAGACAGTAGTTGACAAGACATGGGTTCAGGGGTTTAGTAGGGGACCCGTTGGTTCAACCACCAACCACTAAGAAAAGACAACTACTGGCCCAACCAGGAAATCAAGTGCAGTCGGCCTTTGTCAACCCACAAAATGGTAAGGATACACAAATAGCTCATAAAATCTGGAGTGCATGTGATAGTAGTTGGAATCCATTGATAGAATTTTTTTCCAAAACTAAAAAATAATCCCTTATAAACTATGATCAGGTCTGGGATTTTGTAATGGAGCCTACCAGGGTTACCTAGGTTTGTGGGGCTAATATTGTCTTACTTCTCAATCAATCTCATTTTTTAATCTGAAACTAGCTGCTAGAAATGGTACATATAATAGGGCTGAGCTATTTTCCATGTGGCTCCTCTTTAAAACAACTATAGCTAAAGTCTTAAAGAATTTGAAAGTCTTCGGAGATTTGAAAATAATGGAGAACTAGGAAAAAAATTAATAAAAAATTATAGCTATTTCGGTTTTTGTTTTCTAAATAAACACAATACCTGATTTTTGTGATTGAATCTTCCCTTCCAGAGTCCTTTTTGAAATTTGGCCTATGCATCTAATTTTCTAGGATACAAATTTAATTTTGGACTTCAGAGTCCAGAGTCCCTCCTACAGCAGTAGTCCTAGGGGAGAGCCCTAATTAAGGTTTTCAAGGAGAATTCTTCTGTTTTTCTTGGAATAAATGTTGAAGCTGACTAAAATGGTGTTAAAGAGCTTCCTCTTGCCTTTTAATTGTCATAGGTTTCCTGTTGACAACTATTTAGGTTGTCCCATTTCAGATTTTGTTTAGAGCCTAGATTGGGAGGAGGCCTAGACACTAGATTCGTTGCCACCAGGACGGGTGATGAGTATTTTTGAGAATGCTCTGGAAGGAGGATGCAAGAAGCACTTGTGCTTAGTCCCGGTGAGGTTTGTCTCCCAGGAGCTCTAGATTTTATTTTCAGAAATTTATGCAGAGGCTTAGATTGAATGTACCTTGCTCTGGGAATGATGTTCATGTTGGGTTGGTACATCCAATTGTTTTCCAGGTTTAATTGACTTTTCAAATCTGTTTTGTTTGAACCGGTGTTGCAAACATCTCGATAACATCCTGATTTTATCTTGAAATCATGATTGTTTGGCCTAGCCGATTTTTACTGATGTTTTGAAGGTATCTTGATTTCGCCAATGTTTGCCGATATTTATTACGCATGAGGGTCAAAATCCAAAGTAGGAGATCAGGGAATTTTCATAGGTCTCAGTTTCTAAGAGTGTCCTCTATTGATGCAGGGCCACTTTTCCAGTTGAAGTTCATTAAAAAAACTCTAGTTTTGTTTATTGTTAAGGTATTGGAACCTTTTTGAAAACAAAAATATGACTGAGTCCTTTTACTGAAGGCTACCTTATAGGAGCCTATGATGAATGTAATAAGTAGTAATAGGACAAATGCATATCTTGTTACTTTTCTAATACCCAACTACTAATTTGAACAATGTTCTGAGATGTAAGAATTATAAAACTGAACTGCGAAATTCATTGATCAAATTTATTGAGTATTCTAATGAATTTGTAGCAGAAAATAAATTCATAAAGACACAAGCATACGATTAACAAAACACTAGATAGAACTACCTCCTTGCACAAGGTATCTTAACCTCCTTAATTGATGCACTCTCCCTGACCTCACATGCTGATCTGGAAATATTTTCCTAACCTCAAAACACAAATTATTTCTAGTGCATAATGATGTATTCACCAAGTCTACACTCTTCTCTTTATAGGATCGAACTTCCCTTCAACTCAAGAAAACTAGCTCCTTGAACTGAAGTCGATCTGCTTCACCGAAATCAAGCCTAACTAACATCTAGAACTCAAGCGAACTGGCCTTTTAAACTCGAGTCAAATTGTCTTACTAAAGTGAATTCGTAGTGAGATAAAATATCCATGCATGCTCAATTACATTTGCTAGATTTTCTATTTTGACTATAAGAAAATGAGAGATTTTTCTTAAGTCAACACTAAGAGAAAGTGGGATTGCCCCTTTGCTTCAAATGTGGGTTTTTTTTGCCAAACTACTAAATTTAGTAGAACCCTTGCATCTCTAACTTCAATTAACTAATATTTCTATGGTTAAGCCTTATGACTGTTTATATTTTGATCATCTATGGGTGGTTCGAAATCAGGCTACATGAAATCCCATGGATTGTGAGAGAGAGAATGAAGAGTATCTCCATAATTAAGAGGGAGTATTGAAAAATGTAGCTTTGGTTGGTAGAATATTGGAGACAAAATTAGAGACAATTTTTTTTATGTGATGGTAAAGTCGGATTCAAAAGGTTTAGGTTGTCTCCATGGTCAAAAGGTGTCTTTTCAAGGGTCATGAACCTCCACATCGACCATTATAAATAGAGCCATGTTAGAGGTCATTTTAACACACAACAACATATCTAAAAATCATCTGATCTACTACAGTTTCCTCACATGTGCAAAGAAAGAAGAACGAAGATCTTTGTCCATCATTGACTATGTTTGACCAAGCGATGGCTTGCATTGACCAAGATTTTTTGACTACTTGACCGAACTGTGAAGGATTCCAGATCTTCTATTGAACCTCGGCTTTGTTAACTTTACTTCGTGGAATTTTGGCCCTGTTGACTTTGAACTTTTTCTCCCGCATTGACCACGGTGGACTTCTATGGATCGAGCTGCTACAGTTCTACATTCTGACTAGAATTCAGATGAAATTTTATTGGTATTTTTTATAGTGACAAAATTAGTGATATTATCTCTTTGTTGACTCAATATTTTATATGGTCACAAGTTGACCTTTGTCTGGTTATTATTGGAAAAATCTAGTTAGATTATTTGTGTCTATTTTCTTATTCTCTATTGCGATCTCTTTTGCTCAATGTTTACGGTTTTTTTTCAAGTGTAATTTCTTGATGATTAATACACTCTAAATGTTATATTGAATGCTATAAATAAGATCCTAATATCAGTGGAAGTAGTTACCAGATTTGAAAGTTTTTCTCTAGTTCTACATTCACTAGAAAAACAACAGTAGGAATTAGTGAGGGGGTTATGAGAATGAAAAATTTTCATTAGTATCCAGAAAACCACACCGAAGTTCTTGTGCTAAAAATATAAACTTGAAAATGTTGTATTACCTTTCCCGCACACCCACAGCTCATTAAATGAAGAGTTGGTAGCTGCAATGACCACTTGCCACAATTATGGGAGTTGGGTGGTGATTGAGAATCTCCCTCATAGTTCAATGGGAAATATGTGTAAGTATCCATCTCAAAATTTAGAGGTTGATCCATGAGTGGTATGGGGAAATGAGAAAAATCTCGTGGAACAATCATTCACAAATTGATTTAGCGTACATAATGAGAAAAGGGGCACACATGTGCCTAGAGAAGTAAATTAATGCTACCATATTGAGTATAATTATTTTTGTAGTATTTTGGATGCTTAGAACTTGATTTGGATGGTCAAATACAACCAAAAAGGTGCCAATTGGAAATTGGATCATTGTTGGTGTTTTCTGGGCATACCAAGATTGAATCTGGCTTACTAAGTCATTGCAAAGAAGATTTGGAACCTAGTTGAGTTGATGAGGTTGTGATTTAGTGTGTATTGGGTGAACATAAAAAGAAAGAGGAAATAAAATTACTAAGGGATTGTAAAGAAATGAAGGGTTTTCCTTATTTTATTTTCTATCAAATTGGGAAGCTTATGGAGATCATGGAAGCCCCAAGCTTTGTAGGGAATATGGTTTCCTTAGTTTTTTATGACTATAAAGGCAAATTATATTCACCCATCCACTTCTATAAGTGTTAATAGTTAGAATTATGGTATCATGGCCTAGTAAAGAGATGGCCAATTGTAGAGAGTGCATGTGCAACTGAGTCTATGGTTGGGTGGGAAAATCTCATTACTAGATAAGTCATAAACTCTAACCTTCAAATAGGTATCTTATCTCTTTTCATGAAATACATGTTATAAAATTAATGCATGGTTGTTGTTATGAATTAAAATCTTTCCATATTTAAGAAAATTATTATGTTGAAAATGATGCCTCTTGAATGAAGATAACCATATATGTTTCATGTTTGATCGATTGACATGTAAGCACTATGGAAGTTATAGGATGAATTTCTAATGACCTATCTAGTTTTTTGAGAATGTAAGCTTGGTAATTATTGTATGTAATTTTCCTATCAGGGTTGAGCTAAATTCCTCTTTTCTTTGAACCTTGGTGGAGATGCATGTTTAAGAGACAATGCCCACAAATTCTCACATTTTCCATAGAGTGTTGGCAAGCCATGGGACCTTATGGTTTTCTACATATAGGAAGGGCATTCATATTTTATAGAATCTGGAATCAATTATCCATGATTGAATTTTTTATAACTTAAAAGGAATACTAAGTGAACTTAGTTTATAAATTTGTAAGTTATCTATGGGATAAGAACCCTTAACTTGAATCTTACGCTTTATTTTGGATAATGTTCTTTATGGATAGTTTTATTCGATAAAGAATTATATCTATATCTATATATATATATATATATATATATATATATATATATAATTTTAATCTCTAAAATAAAATCACATTTACCAAACATGAAAAGAGATGAAATAAAGAAGAACAAAGTGCACCTTTCACACCAACAATAATAAGAGTCTCATTAGGTCAATATTTCCATAATGTAGTCTGATGTATATTTCTGGGAAAGTTGAAACCAAAACCCTCCCTCTAATTCTCCATGCGTAATCCATTTTCTGATTGCAATGGGATCCTTTGAAAGATGATCTGCCTGAGAATTAAATTCTCTATGAACATGTTGAATAGAAACTGAATGAAAAGCTTCCTGGAGTTCCTTAACTTAGTGCTTCCAGTGAGAGAGAACCAGCCTATCCAATGTCACGTATACTTTAAAACTCTAATTACCACTTTTGAGTCTCCAACAACCTGAAGATTCTAAACACCTTTAACCATAGAAAATTTTAATAAGGCCCAAAGGGCTACTTACCTTTCATGAATGTTAGTACCACTACTAGTTCCAATCTTGAGTTAGAATTAATGATCATAATTGTAATGAAGGACAATACCAACAACATAATCACCCAACATTTGACATGCACCATAGAAATAACTCCAAGTAATATTAGGATTGAAAGAGGGAACATGCCTAAGGTTGAACCTCGAAGCCCCTACTTTACGCACTTAGTTACACATTTTATCATCATCTTATTTTCGTAAGTCTTCTTATATTTTTTGTAAGAACATATAAGATATTGGGAAAAATCTTGCCATCCTCTAGCAACATTCTAATCTGTTGTCAAGTGATTAGCACAAGATAATGTGAATTTATGACCAATCCAAGCTAATTGGAGTTGGGATGAGTTGAAGTTGGTAAATTTTGTTCCTTTTCCAATTGAAGCAAGGGAAGGTTATTTTGGTTTTCCATTATCAATGACCATATATGCTAATTTGTGCTTGATTTGACAATTCTATGTACAAAGAGCTTCCTTGTTGCTGGAAAGGCTATCATTGGGAATTAGCATCAAGTGTGGATCAATGTAGCTAGGATTTTCAACACCAACCTCTAAGTCTCCCACCTCTCAATAATTCTTAGAAAGGAAGTGAACATTGCGTTTAGGGTTGATTTCATTCTTATTCATTGTTGGTCAAGTTCTTCACAAGGAAGAACAAGTTTAGTATTGTGAAAGAGGCTGAAATCCTTTGTTCTGTGGGTCAAGTTCAGTTTTTCCAAGGGGTCGATTTATCCACTCAAGAGGTCCATATTCACTCTTACACTCATCTGGTCGAATTTTGTAACAAAGGAAGTACAATAACTAGTCACAAGGGAGCTCGAATTTTGTCTTTGTCTTGTGGGCGTGTTTTGGAAGGCATGATTTATATTTTTCTCATTTGCTAAATTTTGTACCTCCTAAGAGAGACATTGTGTTTAAGGATGATTTTCTAGACAAATTTCCTTGTTGGCTATAGCATTATTCTAGGTTGATTTAACCTCTTCTAGAGGCTATCACAATATCTGTGTGTGGGTTATGGAGATGCCTTAATTACATGTGTGTAGAGGGTGTCATTTAGGAGAAAAAGGGAGCCATAAATGATGTTGGGTTTGTACAATAAGTAGGAGTAGGTCGTACTCTGGAAATTAAGCTCATAATTCAAGGGGTCAATGCTAGTCCATTTCAGCCTTAAGAACTGATATTTTTCACTTATTCATAAGCATCCAAACCAGGTTCAATTACCCTTATTTTCTCACTGTATATGTTGATTTCAATATAAGAAATTAAATTTTTATGACTTGGAACTATCTTCATATTTCCTTAAATCAACAATGTATAAAACTTATGGGTTTAATATCAGTTTGTGTATTGAGAAATAAATTCCTATGGATGATTACTTTCCATGGCTCTCTTATCAGTCCATAAATTTTGTAACATGGTGTTGTATAATTCTAAATTAATTTCATGAGTGGAAAGGAGTTAGTTTTGTATTGTATATTGCATATCATTGGTGTATTCCTTGATGAGTTTAATTTGAATGGTATAATGTTTTCTAGAATTGTTTTTCGGTGTATTCCTTGCTAAGTTTAATTTGAATGGTATAATGTTGTCTGAAAGTGTTTATAGGCATTTTTCTAGCACTGTGTTGTTCATCTAAAACTAAACAAATGGAAAATTTTAGTTGATAGGTTTCCTTTAAAAAATGGCTTTGGCCTTCGTCATTGAACCTTGATCCACCTCTTATGATACTATGAAGATCCAAACCATCGTGGATATTATAATTGGTTGTTATCCAAAATGTACAAGCATTGTAAACATATATGGATTTCAAGAATTATATGTGGTTATAGGCTCATACACATAATTGGAACCTTCACTGTGCCAAATTCACCAACCAATATTACTAAAAAAACATGATGTCCCAAATTTTAACATGATCTTTACCATAAGCACCATCCAAAAATACAAAAACATCAAAAAGGCAGTGAGCACTACTAACATCAATCAGTTATCAAGATTATTATGATTATTTTCTAATGACAGCATTAGGTTGTTATAATTTGTGGTTGACATAATCCCATGATGGCAGAAACTGGCAAGGAGATACATGTCACTAGCACCAGTGAGTTGATCTTAAATATCCTCATCTTCACCCTCAAAATCATAAACAAACCTAATCAAGTTGAAAATTTTATTTGCAACACATAATCACTTGCATGCTAGCAGGCAATTATCGTTGCATATGAAGAAGAAAAACTTACTTTGGTACTTCGCTAATTCAACAGGTTTAAATTTAATTTTATTTCTAATGCTCTCTCTCCTTATTGGGTTATTTGTAATGGAAGCTACAAAAATAGGATATAAGGATTACTCAGTAGTGAACAAGGACCTCCAACTAAACTCACCAAATTGTGTCAACTTTTCCCTAGTAACTCATAGAAAAGACACTAACACTCGTTATATTTTAAAGATGTCGTGGCACATGAAATTAAGTCAATATCATCCCAGAATCAATCCAGGAATAAAGTGACAAGAAGAGGAATTAATAGACTACATAAAAATGGTTGCTTCTCATATGTCCAAATGCATGTTGTGCCACAATTCCTACATGACGCCTTTCAAATGTAGCACAATCAAATCATATCTTGAGGAAATCCTTCTTTATACTATTTGAAGGAAATTCTCAAGGTTTTGAATACATATCTACCGCCAAATATTCAAACTACCTTTGTAGAATACAAGACTTCCAGCCATGAGAAGTTAACCAGGTTGTTAAGAGTAAGGTATTGTATTAACTCCCACAGGGACTCAAATCTAACAAAAGTTGCCAACTTTCTCCTACTATTTCTCTTTTTTTCTTCATGTCATTTTTACACCCAAGTTGGATCAATGTAGTAACCAAGTCATATTCTCCTATCACTTCTGTTATATGCTTGTTATAATGTTTTAGACCAGGTTTGCTATGTGGATTGGTCCTAGTGATCGAGTTGAATTGGTCTATGTACACTTGTTCTTAGAAACATTGTATGAATTGACCTTGCAGGGTTTAAACACTGTAGCAGTTAAGAGAATGATGATTGGTCTTTATGATAGTTGTGGTAGTTGGCTGGTATTGGCATGTGTAACTGTTGCATATGTCCTTAGTGAGATTCAAGGGTGGCAAATAGAGTTGTAACAACACCCCCAATGTTTGAGGTAAGAAGAGGAACCAATGGTCGAAACACATTCTAATAAACATAAGTTATGAGGAATTCCAAGGAAAGAGCTAAAGATCAAGGAACTAGTGAGTACTTGCAATCTATTGTCAACAAATAGATAGGCATACAAATGCTTATAAGAGAAACAAATCATGGATGCCAACATAATACATTGTGGATCCATGTAATAATGTGCAAGACCATGGCCATGAAAAAAGTACACAGCAGGTCCATGCCATGAAAATGAACATAGCCATGAGAAAATCCAATGTGTATATGTCATAATATACATCAAGAAGACAACTAATACCAATGGGAAGACGTAGTAATCATAATATAATCATATAATCCATCACAACTTTGGAGGGGTAGCATGAGTGACGTGCCTCCAAAGCCCAAGGTATTTGTTCCGACCCCGATGGTATGATTCTACATCATGTTAATGGATAAAAGATTGGCATACAACAATGTATCAAGTATCAACACTTAGTGGTATTCTCGCCTCTCCAAAATGGGAACTAAACATTTGTTGATCCACACTTAGAAGCTGATAAATCTCAACTTGAGATCCTAAATATTGAATATAAAAAACATCAATGGAATCCCCATCAAAATCTACACCAAGTGGCGACCATATTAGAGGGTTAATAATCATTGTAGAGCCCAGATGTACATATGATTATAATCCATGTAATGAATTTTTGTGGACACTTGGAGGACCATTAATAAAAAAAAAATCCTTATCATGCAAATCTATTTAAGCTAATCTCTAGGAAAACTTTTCCTCCCTTGAAACATTTCAAGCCCTAAGAAGGCAAGATGTTGAACCACTTTCTTAGCAGATCTTGCATTTCCACTATCATTTCCTAGCTCATTCATAAATATATTTCTTTTAGAATCCCAATGATCAATAACCAAATCATACAAACATGCACTAAAAGAATCTAAGGATAAAAATTCAATCAAAAAAAAATCAACTGAATTCAAGCACTTCACTGCCGCTCTTGAACCTTTGCACTTAACAATTTCATTACAAATTTGAGTAAGAAAACTCAAAAATTGTGTTTTATCACCATTGAATAATATAATTTCACTATTTCTTATTAGAAGCCCATTATCCTCACAGTTCAAATCAAGAGGTAAGTCCTTCTAAAGAAGTTTCCTAGTTGTCCAAAATGGCCCTCCATCATGCACTTTAGTGACTGCTGGTTCATGCAAGTTTCCATGCCTCCACATTGATAGCTGATTCAGTGTAGTTTTATCAAACATAAATTTGATATATTATGATGTAATCAAATTTTGGAGGCCCAGGTGTAACCATAGTTTTAAAAACACATAATCCAAGATCACCTTGAGCCGACTACTGACTGGGAAAGTTAATCGTCCCACAAGTAATGCGACCACTCGTTATAAGGATCTGGCAAGGAAACCGCATATAAGAAAGAATTGTCTTCATATATAGTTCATAACCCTTGTCTTCCATTTGATCATACAACTTCAAAGCCTCTAAGATCTTGTTCTCTTTTTATTAGCCCATAAATTATGGTATTGTATGTAATTATGTCAAGCATCCAGTCATTCTCAGTTATCTAGGGACTTGAAGTTTATGTAATAGAAAGGTAAATTTAGAAATTATTTCAGTTTTCATTTTGTTTTCAAGTTAGATATTGTTTTCAAGTTTTCACATTTCTAATTTTATTTCAATGTGGCAGACTGATCGTGGCAGTACAAGAACAACCCCAAGACAAGATGATCGCGGAAAGTGGCCAACCGAAGAACATGTAAAGTGCCAACCTTGCTCTATATTCAGGTATTTTAGTTATTTACATAATTGAAATAATGTAAATTTTGTTCAAATATGCAGTTGCATGGCCATGGTGCGCCTGATGATTCCCTCAACGAGGAAGAGTTTTCTTCATCCCCATGTCCATTGTTGTTGCTGCAAAAAAATGCATGAAAAGCAAAGTTGGAACTTGAGTCTTTGGTAGACGTTACACCTCAAACACCCGAATTAGGAATGAGGGTAATACAACTTATGACCCAGCTAGAAACATATACGGTAATAATAAAAAATCAAAAGGATATTTTTTTTGTTCTGCATGAGATCAATTGTGATAGTTTGATTTTTAATTTTTACATTAACTAAACTAACAAAAAAATTCTTTTGTATGTAGCATTATCTAACACCTGTTGCCCCTAGTGTTGGTGGTAGTGGGACACAAAGGCAAGAGATTGTCGAGGAACCCTCTCGTACACCTTCTACGCCTTTATGTGGCACCCAAGAAATGAACCTTGCCCAAGAAGACACCCGGCCAACCGTTGAACATGTTGGCAGTGATGAGGCTGGTATGGCCAACTATATTATTGTGTTTCCTGGAGCTACACGTGTCACCTCCACGGGAAACATTGATGGCACGTTTTTGGTGAATGATAAAGGTGTTCCTGTAAAACACATACAACTCCCAGGTAAGTTTTAATATTTTAAATATTTCATGTACTCTATCTAAAACATATTTTATCATGATTTTTATTTTTAAATTAAGGATAATATATTTTTTTGTGTAGAAAACAATGAGTTCTACAGGTTTTTTGAGAGCAAGGCATTGGTAATTTTTGGCCCAACCATACGCACGAGGTGGAATTCCCAGAATTTCAACCTGAAAAATGAAATTCTAGATTATCTAGAATCAATTTTTGGGGTGGGCACATTTGATGGAACAGCGGTCGCTCGGGTAGTTGGAAAATATCTGAAATATACCAGGGACACCTATAGGACGCAATTGCAAATTAACTCTAGATATGAGCATCCTCTCACAGTTCCAGATAGGGAGTGGAGAGCACTCATCGATGACAGAAAAGAAAAAAAGGCCAAGAAAGAAGGAAAAATGCTAACAGGACCCGCAAGGTAAATTACAACTTTAATTCAATAGCTTTAATTTTCTCTATGTCTAAAATAAAAGTATGCTATGTCATATCTGACTTCAAGCTTTTGATGATAGGTTTTTTGACACCTCGAAGGCAACCAAAGCTAGGATTGAAAAAAAAGGCCATCACAAGCTAAGCCAAGGAGGCTACTTGAAATTAGCTGCAAGAATTGTAAGTAGCTAAACATCTTATATTTAATTGTATCGCCTTCCAACAGTTTTGTAATCCCATCAAATAACATTAAAAATACACAATCATATGTAATTTAGGGTCATGAATTTGGAATGGAAACCACAGAGGAAGACAGAGAGATCGTTTTCCATTCCGGCTATCAATCCGTAGTTGAACATCGTAGAAGCTTGGGATAGGTCCCAAGATCTAGAATGCCTAATAAGGTAAAACGTTAACCTTTCAATATGTTTTTTTTCGTCCATAAATTTAATGTCTAACAACTTTGTTTAAATCATGGGAGCAACACTTTCAACGATCCAAATAACCCAGTTGTAGAGTAGTGAATTGAGAGTGAAATATTTCCAGAAGTACATGGCTCTCACGTGCAACCTGATCATTGTAGTGGGGACCAGGCCGGCAATGCTACTATCAGTGAGGGCCATGACGGTAATTAATTTCCATTTATAATTTTTTCTAATTATACCTTGATGGTTGTTTCCTTATAACATTTTTTTTTTAAATGACAGAGAATCTTGTACTTGAGCATCCTACCACCAGAGAGGAATATAGGGAAACGGTTCCAACAGTGACAACTGGTGCAATAGGTAAATAATCTCATTGTAATTTTTTTTTATTAATATTACTGAACTAGTTCAATGATATTTAAAAACTAACAATTAAAATTTAATATTATCTGTTTTGTAGGCGATGCCCCTTCACTGCTTGAGACTAGACATCGTGAGTACACAACTAGGTCTGCTACGCGGGAAAGGCACGAAACAAAATTAGAGCACAATGATGTTGATGATGTAGTTAGGAGCTTTAGAAGTATGAATAAGAAAATAAATTTTGATAATGTAAAATATTGTATTATTATAAGGCAAATGTCAACATACTTGGAACCTTTTTTGCGTTATATAAAACTCATTTATCATACTATTTTTATGTCAAGCACTTTCAATGTTTTCTTGCGTACTTTTTGTTTCATTACTTTTTTATTAGTTATTGAATATTTTTTTTTCTGCTCATGAAAGTAAAAAATGAAACATAGATTGGGTATTAGGGAATTGAAAGTGATGTGAGGGGGGGAGGAGCCATAAGAGCTTCCACCTTCACGTGGTTGGCCATGTTTAGTAGAGAATAATTTATTGGAGTGATTTAATCTTGGAGCAAACCTCCCTCGATCCAACGTAGCAACAAAAAAGTCATTGTTGACTTAGTTGCTACTCTTTCAGATTGTGGGAGGCTTGTTCCAAGTTCAGGCGACTCCAATAAATTGTTCTTGAAATAAGATCGTGGAAGGATTGTTCCAAGTTCAAGCGACTCCAATAAATAATTCATGTATGTTTTGACATTGTCAACATATGTTCTAACATTATCATAAGAATGCATCTTAGAGTAAAAAATACTACATCAATTACTTTTATTTATTGTATAGATAATTATGGATTTTGAATGACTTGGTAGCGCAAGTACAAATCCTCTTGCATCATGAGCAATACAACTTGTCAACCAGGGTCATGTCTAGGATCTTTTTGCTTGTGCGCTTTACCAGGTTCGTAGTGACACATTTTTTAAGTTCCTTTACAGTTCATAATTCAATATGAAGCTTGTTCATGATTATTATCTGGTTTTTTGTATGTGTTTTTTCTTCTATTTGATTGTAAGTTTGAACATGCTTTTATACATTGAAACCTTTTTTTATATACTATTTTTATACTTACTTATTCTAGTTATGGTGATATAACCACCATTGTATCGTATCCATCTTATCGCATTCCCTTGTGTTGTAGTTAGGTACAAAGGAACTCCAGGTGAAAGTTAGAAATTTGGACCTAGATCTAACAAATTACATTGATTACTTGAGTTTTTTCTAGGGGTTACTCCATGTACGTAAAATGATTTCCACCCAGCATTCAAATCTCCCCACTCAGCCCAGTCTTGCAAGGTTGAAGGGTTCACCCAACGCAAGGTTTATCGTACTAAGTGAACACAATGAGAGCTCTGGTTTATGTCTGTGTGTGTAATCTCTATGTGTGTATGTGTGTTGGCTCACACACAAACACAATGTTGAGCCATCAAAGATGAATCTCAAAGGTGTTTTTCAAAATATAAGCACACATGGTAATTATTAAGCCAATAATGACTACATATTTCCTTCTCATGAACAAGTATCTATGGAAAATCCATGAAATATAATTATGTCAACTTTTTAACGTAATTCTTCCACATTTTTCCAAAAAAAACACATTCCAACGTGCTCTTGTTTTCTCATTTTTCTAAACAAGGAAATGGGAGCATGTTATGCTATTGATGGCGAAGGTTGTTGTGTCTACCTGTAGCTGCCCTACATTCCTTCGACAATTAGAACTAGTTTAACTGAAAGAAACTTGAAATACTTGACCTTGATTTATAAAAATTAGCAATCACACATTCTTAACTTAACTCTAACTCCTCTAACTCAAATTTACTGAGCTAAATGAGTGACAAGAGCCATGTCACACAAGTTAACTGCATCCAAGTTGTTTGTTGATGTGGAAATTCGAGTTTTCTCAATTTAATCAAGGTAAAATCAAATTGAGAATTTTTTGTTGCATTTTTCAACATCAATGTTGTCATATGTTGCACACTAGATCTTGTAGATTCATTTAGAAGTCACCACTAATTTCTTTTCGGAAAAATCAAGATATACTTCAAAATTTATGATACGTTTGCTCCCTCTGAGCTTGGATATCATTTAGTATAATATATCTCAACACAAATCATTGGTTATGGGAGAGTCCTCTTCTCACGAGATTTTATTTGTTCTTCCATTGCTTCCCCCTGTTGTGAGAGCCTTGGAAACCTTTACTTTGTACCTACAATCCTCACCAAGCGACCATGGAAGAATAATAATAACCAAACAAAATAAATAAGGACAAAAAGCTAAATAATAATAACAATAACAATTAAAGAAGAGAGATATAAGTTACTTATATCTTGATAATTATAGGAAAATGTCAACTCCCTCTTGATCTCAATATCCTTGCATCCGTCTTGCAAATTTATCAACCTTTTCCTTATCATCATCATGATGTCATTCCTTCCTTTCATAAGATAGGTTTTTCTTCTTTCAGCAAAAACATGGATTTAGGTCTAGCTCTAGGGTTTTATCCACAACCCTATGGAATTCTTATCAAGTCTTCTGGATTGCTAGGATTTACAAACCCTAGACTTCCAATATTTTCTAAACCTTTTTCATATGCAAGTTTTCTTTCCAAAATTCAATTGCCCAAAATCATAAGACCTCTTTACATCTGTGATGAAATCCATTATAGCTTTTGTAAGGTAGCATATCTCAACTAGCGACATGTGCAGGGAACCTTTCAAGGTTCATGGTGTTATCACTCAGATTTTCCTTGAAGTTGTTGGAGTGATTTAATCTTCGAGAAAACCTCCCTCGATCCAACGTAGCAACAAAAAAGTCATTGTTGACTTAGTTGCTACTCTTTCAAATAGTGGGAGGCTTGTTCCAAGTTTAGGCGACTCCAATAAATTGTTCTTGAAATCAGATCGTGGGAGGCTTGTTCCAAGTTCAAGCGACTCCAATAAATTGTTCTTGAAATGAAGAGGAGCTTATTCATGTATGTTTTGACATTGTCAACATATGTTCTAACATTATCATAAGAATGCATCTTAGAGTAAAAAATACTACATCAATTACTTTTATTTATTGTATAGATAATTATGGATTTTGAATGACTTGGTAGCGCAAGTACAAATCCTCTTGCATCATGAGCAATACAACTTGTCAACCAGGGTCATGTCTAGGATATTTTTGCTTGTGCACTTTACCAGGTTGTAGTGACACATTTTTTAAGTTCCTTTACAGTTCATAATTCAATATGAAGCTTGTTCATGATTATTATCTGGTTTTTTGTATGTGTTTTTTCCTCTATTTGATTGTAAGTTTGAACGTGCTTTTATACATTGAAACATTTTTTTATATACTATTTTTATACTTACTTATTCTAGTTATGGTGATATAACCACCATTGTATCGTATCCATCTTATCGCATTCCCTTGTGTTGTAGTTAGGTACAAAGGAACTCCAGGTGAAAGTTAGAAATTTGGACCTAGATCTAACAAATTACATTGATTACTTGAGTTTTTTCTAGGGGTTACTCCATGTACGTAAAATGATTTCCACCCAGCATTCAAATCTCCCCACTCAGCCCAGTCTTGCAAGGTTGAAGGGTTCACCCAACGCAAGGTTTATCGTACTAAGTGAACACAATGAGAGCTCTGGTTTATGTCTGTGTGTGTAATCTCTATGTGTGTATGTGTGTTGGCTCACACACAAACACAACGTTGAGCCATCAAAGATGAATCTCAAAGGTGTTTTTCAAAATATAAGCACACATGGGAATTATTGAGCCAATAATGCCTACATATTTCCTTCTCATGAACAAGTATCTATGGAAAATCCATGAAATATAATTATGTCAACTTTTTAACGTAATTCTTCCACATTTTTCCAAAAAAAAACACATTCCCACGTGCTCTTGTTTTCTCATTTTTCTAAACAAGGAAATGGGAGCATGTTATGCTATTGATGGCGAAGGTTGTTGTGTCTACCTGTAGCTGCCCTACATTCCTTCGACAATTAGAACTAGTTTAACTGAAAGCAACTTGAAATACTTAACCTTGATTTATAAAAATTAGCAATCACACGTTCTTAACTTAACTCTAACTCCTCTAACTCAAATTTACCAAGCTAACTGAGTGACAAGAGCCATGTCACACAAGTTAACTGCATCCAAGTTGTTTGTTGATGTGGAAATTCGAGTTTTCTCAATTTCATCAAGGTAAAATCAAATTGATAATTTTTTGTTGCATTTTTCAACATCAATGTTGTCATATGTTGCACACTAGATCTTGTAGATTCATTTAGAAGTCACCACTAATTTCTTTTCGGAACAATCAAGATATACTTCAAACTTGATGATACGTTTGCTCCCTCTGAGCTTGGATATCATTTAGTATAATATATCTCAACACAAATCATTGGTTATGGGAGAGTCCTCTTCTCACGAGATTTTATTTGTTCTTCCATTGCTTCCCCCTATTGCGAGAGCCTTGGAAACCTTTACTTTGTACCTGCAATCCTCACCAAGCGACCATGGAAGAATAATAATAACCAAACAAAAATAAATAAAGACAAAAAGCTAAATAATAATAACAATAACAATTAAAGAAGAGAGATATAAGTTACTTATATCTTGATAATTATAGGAATGTCAACTCCCTCTTGATCTCAATATCCTTGCATCCATCTTGCAAATTTATCAACCTTTTCCTTATCATCAGCATGATGTCATTCCTTCCTTTCATAAGATAGGTTTTTCTTCTTTCAGCAAAAACATGGATTTAGGTCTAGCTCTAGGGTTTTATCCACAACCCTATGGAATTCTTATCAAGTCTTCTAGATTGCTAGGATTTACAAACCCTAGACTTCCAATATTTTCTAAACCTTTGTCATATGCAAGTTTTCTTTCCAAAATTCAATTGCCCAAAATCATAAGACCTCTTTACATCTGTGATGAACTCCATTATAGCTTTTGTAAGGTAGCATATCTCAACTAGCGACATGTGCAGGGAACCTTTCAAGGTTCATGGTGTTATCACTAAGATTTTCCTTGAAGTTGTTGGGAAGAGGAAAGGAGTCTAAGGTAACTACAAACCAACTTTTAGTCTATACCTAGAGAGGGCTCTCTCTTTAAGTTTTAGCTTTGTTTTGAAATATATTAGGCTAGTTATGAAAGTTTAGGGATTTTGATTGTGTTTGGGTGGTGGAATTCAATAACAAAGGGGTATGACTGATTAGTTTAGGCCATTGGGCTAATGGATTCAAAGAATATGGCTTCACTGGATTTATTTTCTTAACAAGGGATGGTTTCACAGGGCAAGGTAATCAAATAGGGAACAAATAAAGATTTAGAATAAATGGAATGAACTCAAAATGGGTGAAGGGAAATTAAGAATCCTTCAACATATTCGAAAAAGGGAACTTGAATGATTATTAATAAAGAGCAATTAAGAATTCTTTACCAAATAATCAGAATGAATAAACTAGAAAACAGGAGCAATTAAGAATTCACTGCTCATACTAGTTTAGAGGAAAACATTAAGAATAATAACGATTGAAAACAGATTGCACTCAAGCACTTTCTAAATTATTCTTTTTCGTTTATCATTCAGATATGAAACATAGATGGTATAATAAACAAGAAAAACTTTAAAACATAAGAGATAGAAGACTTATTGATCTGGTGTTTGACTCAAGAATCCTGTGAAAAGTCCTTTGCATCAATTCTTTATCTAGCTAGCCATGCAAAAATGGTCCAACAACACTTTATTCCAAAATAATCAGTATTACAGCAAAGTCTAAGAATCCACCCCCCTCAATACTCTAATTGAGGGAGTATTTATACAAAAAATTATAAAAAATATCTCCTAACAGAGTGAAATATATTTTGGGATGACTCATGAATAAGTTACAAGAAAATAGAGAGAGATAGTCTCGTAGATAAGAGAAGAGGTAAACCGATGTTGTGCTGTTCCTATTTTTGTGAGTGCGCTGGAGGCAGGTCCTATGATTTGGCTTGATGCTGTCTTCTTTGGTAACTCTGTGCTGACTACCCTATTTTTACTGATACTCTTTACCTGTACTGATACACTTTGACCTGTTTGATCTTTGTTTATCCTTTTTACCCTTAATTACTATAGTAAATAACAAAAATTCATCTAAGAATATTTTTACAAAATGTCCAACATGTCTTCCCACCATTATGCTTCTGGTATTCTGGTTCTTTGAAGCTTTCTCAGGGTCTCATCGGTTTCTGTGTATCTGAAAAAGGTAGGCTGAATTGGAAATAAGTGCTTTACCTCATGTTCGAGATAAAACAAGTTTTCCACACTGTCATAAGGAATTTTTCCTGTAGGCAACGCTTTTGCTGTTGATGAACTTGTCGATGGACTTGCCTGGGATGTTTGGTGCTAGTGTTGTAGAAGGGACTGTTGTTGAGACTACTGAAATCATGTTGGGAGTTTGAGATGTCGACTCTCCCTGCTTGTCCTTCAATGCTTTTTCATGTTCTTGTTCAGTCTCATTCAGTCATTCATTAAGTTTTAAGAGAAAATCCATCAGCTCTTCTTTAGATTTTTTCTTTATAACCTCAGCAGTCTGTGGATGTCTTGAAGTTGGCAGTTTTAGTTGTTTCCTTAGGGAAGAAATATCATCATCTTTCTTTTTGATTAAGGCTTTTGTAGCCTTAATATCTTTGGGATCATGACCCAATCCAATAATTATTTCTTCTAAACTCTTTATTCTTTTATCTTTGGCCTGGGAGGAAGCTTTTTCTAGACACAGTTGGGCAGTTGTATTATCCAAGGAATTTTGCAACCTTTGGGCCATCATTACCTTACCAGTCAAGGTTGAATAAATCATTTCTCTAGATTGTTTATGTAATTCAGTCTGATCCAAAGGATGAATATCCTTTGTCATGACTTCAAAATTGGTTCTAAGATAGTCTGCTATTGTTTGAGGATGTTGCACTTTAGGCTTGAAATGACTCATTACCATTTTTCCTTCCTTGATGTCATAAGCTGACATCAATCTCTGTTGATTTGTGGGGGCCATTTTCAAATATTGATTATAAACTTGAAGTCTCAATGGATCATTTCTGGCTCTTATATCTATAAATGTCTTCTTGATATTCCAAGCATCCTTCACTGCTGGTCTGAAGGATGACACCTCTGCACTTTGTTGTCTTTCTATCTCTTTTTTCTGTGAGTTGGTAGATGTCCCACTGACTGTGAATGTTTTTTGGCTGTCTACTCCTTCTTTCCTCTGACTATGAGTGATTTCTTCAACAATTTCTTCTTCTGAGAGAGGATTTAATCTTTGCCTTTTGGTATCAGGTTGTTCTGAAGGTCTACTGGTCGGAGTAGTTGTTTCACTGTCTCTCTTTTTACTTCTTTCCTCATTCAAGGGAGTTTTCAAGATTGGAGTTTCTGCCATATTGACCTGAATGGGAGAAGTCTGCATTTGGGCCTGTCCTTTGGAAGTTTCAGGCTGCTCCGACATCGTGAATTGCTTTGTGGCCTGTTTACTGGTCTCTTTTTCTTTTCCTTTGGATGTTGTTGTTGCTGGTGCATTGGTTTCCTGTAAATGTTGCTGAGAGGTCCCAGCAGAGGAGGGACCTATCCCTGATCTTTTTACCTACCCAAAAGAATCCAGGTCAAGTATTTTCTCAAGATATTTCATAACATTCTCAACATTGACCTGTTCACTATCCTTTTCTACTAGGGTCCCTTCCATCCATTCATCAATGTTTGCAAATTGTTCAATCTCTGGAATCCTATGGTGAATGTATGGTGACAATTTGTTCTTCATTCTTCTATCACATATAAAGCTGTTAGGGTCATATCGTACCCACCGAAAAATCTTTTGCAACTTAAGATAATCTTCCAGAATTCTTTCTGCTTCTTTCCATGCATCTCTACTATTACAGACAAAAGGGCCTAACTGACTCTTGATTCTAAGCTGAGCTTTATTCTTGGCATTATAAAAATGGACCAGGTCTGAATTTATCATTTGCCTGAAATATTCCAAGGCAAAGAGCCTCATTGGAACAAACTTTGGTAGCTTGAAAGGGCAGAGCTCACATCCATATATCCTGATTTCTGTATCATTTTTGTATAGGTACCAATCGCCTATCCTGTATTTCTTGGAGAGCTGGAGGATTTTCTTCATATCACTCTTAATCCTAGGAGGGGAAAATCCTGTTAATAAGGTGGTTGCTGGGTGAAAAAATAGGTCAATGAATTCATTGTATGAGTAAGGGGACTCAAAGGAACTATGGAAGACTGCAGACCAAAAATTTACAGACCTTGGATTTCCTTTGGTGTCAAGTTACATGATAGGGAAGGGGAAATTCTATGACTGATAATAGAGCATAAGATGGTATATAAAAGTGGAGTATTTGAAAACTCTTTCATCTTCTAATCTCATGAACTGGTCATGAATCTTGTCAGCAATGTAAAAGGAAAAGTCATATTTGACAGCAGGGGGATGTCCAAGAGTAAAAATTGATAACAACACTAGGGTTATTTCATCAACATACTCACTAGTGTTGAATCCCATTATTAAAGATATCATGTCCACTATAATTCTACCTATCTCTGTGAAAAATTTATGTCCATAAGGAGGGGGGCCTTTGGGTCGATGTTCTTGTAGCATGAAAGTTTGGCAAAGGCGATTCAGTTCTTCTTGGGATAAATTTGTGGATTTGTCAAGTAAATATTCCATGGAAAGGGGAGTCAGAGCTTGACCGGGATGAAATTGTAACATTTCATTGATGGATTGAGCAGTTATTGAAAAAAGAATGGTTTGACTTGGGGACAAAACTGCTCGTTGATTAGGGTCGTAATTGGCATGGCAGTGATAAATTATTTCAGGAAATACATGAACTGAGGGTAAAAAATACATAGGAAGATTGGATTCCCACAGTCCAAAAATATCAGAGCCATTTAGGTAATTATCTCTGCATTGGAAAAATATTTTCAGGGGATTTTCGGTAAAGATGAGGTATTTTATCTGGAAATCCCTATCTGCTAGAGGCAGATAGTCTAAATCTTTATGGGGGGCATTCAGAGGTGCAACATTCAAAGCCACGGGGGTTTCCATTTCTGGTTCTTGTGGATTCAGAAAGGAATTTTGGATTTTAGTGGAAAAATGGGAAAAATTACAGGTCTGGGAACTTATGGGGTGAAACAAAGACCGAATTGTACTATTTTTTAGTCTTTTTCTGTGGAATTAAAGTAAAAACCAAGACTTGCAGGGTTCGACAGAAATTGGATAAATATCTATTTCAGGAAGTGAATAGTGAGGAAACAGGTGCGGGCAATAGCTGACTGGTTCAGCTGAAAATCATTTGGCAAAGTGGCGGTTGGAAATCTTCAACAACTGATTTTGACATTTTGCGTGGGAACACTAGTCGCAGCATAAAATGATGAAAATACGTGCATTTGTTTGTTTTATTCACAAAGTCAAGGTTGGAGGGGGTTTTGTTATTTTGGACGGATGACATACACAAGAAAAGGTCTTTTTTCGTATTTAGAAGGCGGTAAGTGGTATGACATCGCACCGCTTTTGGGGACGGGCAGTAATTAGCCAGGAGCCAGCGATTCCATAGGCTTTTCGACGCATGGCAGAACACTGTTCACGAAACCACTCCGCGATCACACGCTAATGTTCCATCGCGGAGGGTCATGCAATATCGATGACAATCGTTTGATGTGGGGGGGCTTGATCAAACGGCTATCGGGGAGGCGAGGCAACGGGTGTTTAATCAAGGCAGGCCCAATACAATCAAATGTTTTTTAATTATATTGGGAGCGACGTGATTGGTGGGGAAATTTATTAATTAACCATGGGGGTTAATTAATCCATACTAATTTTAATGTTATATTATGATTATATTTTAACCAAGGGGCGAGATATGTAAAACTTGGGGATTTTATATAGTTATAGTAATACGTGAATCGGTAGATGTTATAGGGGAGTTAAATAATATAAGTTAAAAGTTAATATGTGATAATGAATGAAAAAAGAACCAATTATAAAACATTAGGATTGTGTATTTAACTTAGGCTTGAATGAAAAAGGGTTTTTATGGGATATTGTGCAATTTTCCTAAGTAAAATAGGATTTTACATAGGAAAATACTTATGGAAGTAAATTAATGACTTATGGATGGCTTTAAGTACTTAGGCTTTTTAAATTATTGGGCCAAGGGTCTGGTCCCTCCAGAAGTCAGAGAAATGCTCTGAGCCCCTCTAATTTTCAAATGCCTTAGTACTTAAGGGAAATTAGTGAAAAAAAAAAATTAGGGAAAAATGAGAAGGGAAGTTAATAATTTGACCTTGTTTTGCTCGAAATTCCTTCAGTGTAATGTCTGCCTTGCACTTGTGATGAAAGTAAATATTAACACATTTAGAGTCATTATCCATCACATGTAATTCTGCAACATCATCTACCTATCCTACCTACTTTAACCTAGCATTTTTTCTTCTTTATTAGGGTGCACTTAGACTGGCAAACCCTTATCACCCTTTCTTTTCTTTTACATGTAGAAATCTATATAAGTCTAACCTTATTAAATCCAAGGGCTCAGATTAAGCTGTTGAGCTCCTTTTATTTACTCTACCTGTCTACTTATCTTCCAAGGTTAAACAGTTTGGTCAGATTTTATTATCTATTTCTAAAACATAAAATTCAAACATAAACTAGCCAAGTTTAAACTGTTTGACTATTCACCCATTGTGGCATAAGTTACAAGTTGCACACAATTTGTTTATTACATAAGAGAAAAAAGTAGTGGCATTTAGACTTGCACACTTTCCTTGGCCTTTCTTTTGGTGGGGTTCATTTTCTTTCACTTTTTGGCCATTTTATTCTTTTCACCCTTTGATTTTTCTTTTAGGGTATACCCTCTTTACATTTTTTTAAAATCTTTTGATTTTTTGACAATATGGAAAACCTTTGCAACAAGGAAAGGTATGAACATATTACATAGCTCATCAAGTAATTCATGATATATGACACCTATTGGTATAGGAGCATAACACATGGCATCAAGACAACATCCTGCATTCTAAAATGCAATGAAACATTTCCAAGGGAAACATAGGTCCCAAAAATTTCAATTCAATATATATCACCAAATATTCTTGGCACAAGTATAAGAATTTCATCCCTTATATTAGTGAAATACTTGAATGTCTTCTTTTTCAGTTACCCAAGATATATTTTTAGAGATGCTTCCTTTAGCTATGGATTAGCCATAATTCTAGAGACTTCAAATAATCATTTTTCATCATATCTCATTCAATACAATCATACTCACAACAGTGAAATGCAAGACATATCACTACAGTATAGGGTATATGGCATTACAAACTTTGCAACTTTAGGGAAACATTTCATATCAGAGGAAATGTCCTACACAGGTTACCCATTATTTAGTAAATTGAATGAATTTGATCCATTTCATTGCTTCTTCCAATACCAATATGGCTTGCATGCTTCAAATCAGTAGATGCATCTAACTGTTGAGATTCAACAAGATGATGAGCTTAGTGAAAGAGTCGCATTCACTAAGTGGGCCCACAGGCTATTTTTGGCGCAAGTCTATTTTTAGACTATGTCAATTTTTAGACATGGTGATCATATTTCAAAAGTTGCAGGATGCTATTTGTAGATGGTTGGTCAAGTTGGAAAAATAGATGAAATTATATTTTTAGAATATTGGGCGAAGTCTATTTATAGATCGTCGATCTAAAATAGAAGTGTCGATTATTATTAGCTCTTAATAATAATCCGACAATAAACAACAACTTATTCTCTTGGAGCACTTAGTTTCATTGAAAAGATTTGGAAAATCAGTGGGCTGAAGGAATTATGCAATTCTGAGGGTTTACTAGTGGTTCATGCATGGAGGACTCAGTTAGAACTGAAGTGGCAAAGTTATGACAGAGTTGGAAGAGTAGTTCATGGAGTTGTTATTCAATTAAACTCAGTTGAGCTAGTTGTATCTAGTCTAACTGAATGATACACTAGTGAGAGTGGAGTTAATTAATTAGTTAATTAATTCAAAAATAATAACTCATTAATGAACTGAACAATACAGCAGTTAACTACAGTGCATGTCAATTCCAATGGAGACCCAATGGAGAGATAGGTGAATGGGAAAGATGGACTATCTATTGTGACTATAGTGATGCATTGATTGCATCACACACACATTGGAGTTTCCAATGAGGATTGCGCAGTCAAGGAAAGGGTAATTCGAATTCATTTAGAGCTATTCTTCAGCAGGGATTGCGTAGTGGAGGCAGGCTGTCAGGAGGCGAGAAATTGGTGCATAGAGATGCAAATTTCTACATGACAGTGTGTAATGAATCTACATTGTACTGAGAGCTTGATTTACTAAGATTTGTATGAGATTGTTACATGATCTCCATGATACATAATATATGATAGTTGGGATTTTCAGCTTCAGGCTTTCCCGTTAAAACAACTATGTTATGTGTGATTGTTTTTATTTCTTCATATGTTTGCAAATGATTTTAATTTCTGCAAAAGATTAACAGTGGAAGGATTATGTATTTAGCAAGAAGATAAAATATTGTTAGATCAGGAGAATCTGGACATATACATGCATCTTGTATATAATTTCTACATGGTATTGGAGCCGTGTTAATTCTTGAAGGTTGCAATTTTGAAGAATTTCTAAGTTTGTGCTGGTGGACAATTCGAATTTGCTACAGAAAATTCTTGGTGCAGAAGTTGAGTATACATTGAAATGTCTTTCAATGGGTTGCGATTGGAGAATTACTTTGATGGGAGCTTGAATTACATATCCTAGAAGGATAGGATGGACGTGGTCCTGGAGGATAATGGACTGAAGGAGTTCATTCATAGCGATGTTCCTAAGCCGGGATCTAGCGATGTTGCATTACTTAATGCATGGCAAAAGAAGATAGCAAAGACAAGAAGAATTCTATTGGAAGGTGTGAAGGACCATATTGTGTCCAGCCTTCATGGGAAATCCACTCCATTATTAATGTGGAAGGCTTTGACAGATTTGTTCCAAAGAAGCAGCGACCAGAGGAAGCTGGCGCTAAAAGACAAGCTCAGAAAAATAAAAATGGAGAAGGGCGACAATATTCAAAAATATCTCACGAAGTTTGTCAACTGTAGGGATGAACTAGGAAGTGTGGGCATTACTGTTGA
This sequence comes from Pinus albicaulis, assembly GCA_034641835.2. Classification (NCBI taxonomy): domain Eukaryota; kingdom Viridiplantae; phylum Streptophyta; class Pinopsida; order Pinales; family Pinaceae; genus Pinus; species Pinus albicaulis. Next base: position 537,762,908 of record CM076579.1, on the reverse strand, counting down.
TGATGAAGACTTGGTGATCTTGGCTCTCCTTGTGCTTCAAAAGAGTTGGCATAGCTACGAAGACTCTGTCAATGGACGGGAGAAACTGCCAGGATGGGAGCGACTTTGGTCGGATCTTGTGTAGGAGGAGATAAGGCAAGGTACCAGGGATGGATCTTCATCGAAGAATGAAGATGAAGAGAATTTCACTTTGGCTGCCAAAGCAAGGAAGGCGAAGGGGAAGAAATTTCCTTCAAAATATGAAGCTAAAGGCAAGAAGAAAGATTTGTCCAAGGTGAAGTGTTTTCACTGTCACGAACATGGGAATTTCGCCACTAACTACCCACAGAAGAAGAAGAACAAAGAAGGCTACTGGAGCTACAGCTGGAGAGGCCCTAGCCTCACAAGTTGAACTTTATTTCTCTTTGATCTCATGCTTGGTTTCAAGCTATATGGGATCGGTGTGGTATCTTGATAGTGGTGTGTCTTTCCATATAATGGGAGACAAGGAGTTGTTTAGTGACTTGGAGGAGAAGGACCTTCAAATGCATCTAGAGATGGGAAACGATGGTCGATACAGTGTGACCAGAATTAGGACCATTACTATTTAGAGGGATTCTAGTAATCCATTCTTGTTGAAAGATGTTATGCAAATTCCAGGTCTGAAGAACTTGGTCTCGGTCGCAATTTTGGAAGACAAAGGTTATGATGTTGTTTTCAGTGAGGGAAAATATTTCCTTCAACATAAAACAACGGGTCAAACTAAGAGGATAGGGATTCGAGTTAAGAATCTCTACAAGTCGGGGTTAGATGGTTGCGCTGCAATGGTGGGAAAATCAGAAGAAGTGGTGAGTCGGGATGAGGGCGAATTATGGCACAGGAGATTGGGCCATCTTCACCATGGCACTTTAAATATTTTGCAGCAGATTTCTACTAGACTTCCCATTGGTACTCTTGTGTATTCAAATCAGTGCAAGGGATGTACTATGGGTAAGTTTGTAAAGACCACCTTTCATGAGAAGGAGAACCGTGCTTCGGTGATCCTAGAGAGAATTCATACATACGTGTGTGGACCTTTCTTGGCTGCTTCAACAACAAAACACAGGTATTATGTTATATTTTTTGATGACTATTCTCGTAGATGTTGGATCTTCTTCATGCAGAAGAAGAGCGAAACGTTCTCAAAGTTATGTGAGTTCAAAGCATTGGTGGAGAAGGAGTCGGGGAAGCAAGTGAAAGCTCTACGGAGCGATAATGGTGGTGAATACATCTCGGGAAAATTCAAAGACTTCTGTAGCAAAGAAGGAATTAAAAGAGAACTCATAGTGCCTCATAACCCATAGCAGAATGGGGTTGTTGAGAGGAAGAACAGAATGATCATGGGTGTTGCACGAGCAATGTTGCATGACCAGGGCCTATCGATGCACTTGTGGGCAGAAGCATGCAACACTGCGGTTTATGTTAAAAAACTGTTGTCCTCATAGAGTACTTGGCATGAGTACACCTAAAGAAGATTTTACTGGTAAGAAGCCTGATATTTCTCATTTGAAGATTTTTGGCTCATATGTTTACATTCATGTGACAAAGGATGCCAGGAAGAAGCTGGAGTTGACTCCATAATTTGGGATATTTGTGGGGTACACAGAAACACCCCATAATTATCATGTGTATTTTCCAGACAGTCAGATGACTGTGGTGTGATGGGATATAAAATTCAATGAGGTGAAATCCATGAAGTTGTTGCTTGAGAGGGAGCTACACTTGCATGCAGAGGAGGAACTTCTTGTTCCCAAAGATGAGCCTCTAGATGTGGATCAGCCACAGGAGGAGATTCATGGAGTGGAGGAGTCCACTCATGCAAAACCAAACATCAGACAAGGAAGAAAGCATACCACAGAAGCTGAGAGACTGAAGCTTGATGCGGCACATAATGTAGGAGTCGCTACGTCACAGTGCAGACAAAGACAGTCACCTGACCAATTTACTGGATACATGGCTCTTATGAGCAAGTGTATCGTGACAAAGCCATCTTCTTTTGAAGAAGCAGTGCAGGAGCCCACATGGGTAGATGCCATGGTGGAGGAGTATGACTCCATTTTTAGAAACAATGCTTGGGAGATTGTTCCAAGGCCAGTGGGAAAATCAGTTGTAGGATCAAGATGGATCTTCAAGGTAAAGAAAGTTGCTGATGGGAGCGTCAAGAAGTATAAGGCAAGATTTTTTGCCTGGGGCTTCTCATAGATTGAGGGGATTGATTATGAAGAAACCTTTGCACCTATCGCACGATATTCTTCCATACGGACCATCCTTGCTCTCTTAGCGCAGATGGGTTGGTACATTCATCAGATGGATGTGAAGACTACGTTCCTTAATGGGATCATTGAGGAAGAGGTGTACATTAAGCAGCCTGAAGGATTTGAGATCTTCAGCAGCAAGACGCATGTGTGCAGGCTCAAAAGAGCATTGTATGGGCTGAAGCAAGCACCACGTGCTTGGTACACTCAGATCGATAGCTATTTCACTAGACTTGGCTTCACCAAGAGTGAGGTGGATGCAAACCTATACCAAATTGTGGTGGAGGGTAAGCTTTTAATCATTGTTCTTTATGTAGATGATTTAATACTAACGGGTGATGAGCAGTTGATACACTCATTCAAGGTAGATCTTGCAAAGGAGTTTGAGATGAAGGATTTGGGCCTCCTTCATTATTTCCTTGGATTGGAAATATGGCAGCGGGAAGGTGAAATTTTTGTGTCTCAAGGCAAGTATGCCTGGAAGATACTAGAGAAGTTTCACATGCAAGGCTGCAAGCCTATCGACACTCCTCTTCCAGGAAATTGGAGGAAAGAGGATGCTACATCGGCAGAGCTAGTGGATGCCACTATTTATCGACAGTTGGTGGGTTCGCTCATGTATTAAGTTAATACAAGACCGGAAATATGCTATGTGGTGAACCAGTTTTCACAAGCGATGGTTAAGCCTACCAAGCTCTTTTGGAAGGCAGGCAAGCATTTCCTGAGGTATCTTAGGGGCACAACTGAGTATGGCTTATGGTACAGACAGATAAATGAGGTGAATTTCCATGGCTTCATGGATGCAGATTGGGCAGGCAGCCCAACAGACAGAAATAGCACATCAGGAGGGATTTTCAGTATCGAATATACGACAGTTTCTTGGTACAGCAGGAAACAAAGATCCGTGGCACTCAGTTCAGCGGAAGCAGAATACATTTTTAGCCCCCTAATTTTCTCTCTTTTTTCCATTTTCCCCTTCCTAAATCATAACCATCTACCTCTGTTTTACCTCTTTTATGCACCCTCATCTTGCACTAGTCCAAGCACAGTGACATATTTCGTATAAACTTTATTTTTCATAATTTTAATTCAACTTATAATTAATTAATCATTTATTACATGATTTATTACTTTTAATCACTCTTTTTAACTTATCGATATCTTTAATGTTTATTTGGTAGTTAGAGTACTTATCATGACCACTGATCCTAGTGCAGGATCAGATCTTGCACCGTTGCCAGCACAACAAATCCTTGTAGTAGATCCAAACCTCCTTGATCACCGCCTCATTTTGAGAAGCTTCAGCCACGACAGCAAGATCGATCCAAGGCAGCCGAGACCGAATCTGTGAAGGACGAAAGCTGGATATTGGCTACGGCCAGTTTTGCTAACTGTCTAATTTTGAAGGCCGAAAAGCTAAATTCTGCGTTTGGTTATGTAATAGGTTGAATAATCTATTTTGGCCTTTGGCCAAAGATCTATATAATGTAGAATGTAAATAGGACTAAGGGAGAAGTTTTGGTAGGAGAAGAAAAAGAGATACAGCCAGAGAGGTGATAATAGTTTGATGTATTTTTTTATCGCCTGAATTTGGGCTGGAGGATGTATTAATGTATGTACTTGCCTCGGTGAATTAATAAAAGGGAGTTCCGCCTCATTTTTCACAAATTGCGTTTCTGTATTTGAGCTGATGAATTGATTAAGGTACTGAACAACATTTTTATTTAAAAGGGAAATGCGCTGGTTGGCTAGGGCCCATCCAACCCAGCACGTTTACCTCATTTCCTATTTTCCTGTAATTTGTGTTTACATTGTCAAGTGTGATTTAATTTTAAGCGCATGCATTCCTGTTTGAGTGAAAGAGGATCCGTTGTGTGAAGTAGATAAATTTCCTTTTCCTACAATTTCCTTTCCTGTACTTGATTTTAGATTGGTTTTCTTCCGCCTGGTCCAAGCAGGAGAAATAACCCTACATCAGTGCACGTTGTTGTGATATCTCTTTTTCTGCAATTTTGTTTGACTGGTTTTCCCTGCTTGGTCCAGGCAAGAGAAATGAACCTGCACCAGTGCACGTTGGTGTGATGTAGCAATCCTTCTTAGTCTACTTCCCGCAATCTTCTTTCTTTCATTAAATGCTTATGACGGGATAAATGTATATTGATTGTTTCTTTATTCCTACACTTTGTTAAGATTAGAAACATTCGCTTTTTATGTGTGCAATTTGATTTAACAGTATAATAGCACTTGCAATAATTAAACACTCATTTTATGAATTAAATGCTAAGTGCAGGAAGCTCTGATCCGGTGTAACAACTAGTTTCTTGCCACAGGATCTGATTGCTTTGAACTTGGACGCATGAAGTAAAAATCCTTTTGTAAAGACACCATTTATACCTTCTGCATAAATCTCTGTTCTTGCACTAGTTCAAGCAGACTACGAAAGTGCAGGACAGATTAGTGCAAGAAGGAAATATCTAAAGGAGAAGGTTTAAGGGTCCATCTGATGAGACTGCTAAGTGTCTCTGCTAAAGAAAAACACACACTCAGTATTTAAACAATAAGTAGCTAGAGTTATTTCCTTTTATCTTTAATTCCCTCTTGCAAATTCATTCTTCCTTATTCCAGTCTTAAATTATTTTGATGGTTCAAGTTGCCTTTTTCTCTTTTTAATTTGATTCTGCAATATTTCCTTTAAATAAAGTAGGGATTTATATTAGGAAGATTCATAACATCTCTGGAATTTCCTCTGATTCATCTCTAAGTTTACAGATCCACCGGGTTGACAAATTAAGTGTTGAGGAGTTTGCTTAAGTGTAATTCCTGCACCCAACATTTTGGCGCTGTTGCCGGGGAGACGATTTGATTTGGTAAGAATTTTCTAATTATACAATAGAGGTAATTTTTCCTTTATTCTTTTAGTATTTTTTGGAAAAGCTTCTTTGAAGGAATTTTACTGGTGTTAATTGATTTCTGACAACATTTTTTTTACTAGAAGTTGTTTGTTATTTTTCTTTCTTTTTTTGAAATGAATGCCTAGAAAAGGTAAGGCTTCGAAGCCCACTAAGGGCCAAAATAATTCTGAAAAAAAATCTCATATTGGGTCTCCTTCTATAAGCAGGAAGCCCAATCCAATTCAAACCCATCACGCAAGAACAATCCACCTGGATTCTATTGACAACATCTCAGGTGTGGATCAGCGTGTTGAGAGCAGTACAAGTAAAAGGGAAACAACGGTGGACCATGAAGATCATTTGGAAGGGACTGGTGAAAACCAGGTAAATGAAGAACAATCCACTTTTTTATTTCCAATTTTATATCCTAATACTGTGGCACAAATGAAGAATATTCCACCATCAGCTCTCCCTCATTTCCATGGTAAAGTTCATGAAGATCGAGAAGGACTATAACATCAGAAAATTAGAAGCAACCTATAGTGATTGTTGAAGAGAAAGGAGAAGAGGAAACTCTTAACCATTACCTTACCCTCTGAATCCTTGCCATCTTCTTCCAACCAACCTCCCTTCCTAGAAAGGCTCATAATTGAAAGAGGTGAGCCTATTTCTGAGACTAGTTTGGCATCTGAACTTCGAAATATTTTCATTAAGACACCTTTGCTTCAAGCCATTAAAGAGATCCCCATTTTCACCAATATTATTAAGGAACTCTGTCTCAAGAAACTCGGGAGGGAGAGAGTGGAACCCCAAACCATTCAATTTGTTGGTAGGGCAGCAAAGTTGATGACGGGATGTGTGTCTATGGAAAAATATATTGATCCCGGGAACCCTGTTGTCTCAGTTCAGATTGGTAATGTCCTTGTCTCTAATGTTCTTATATACCTGGGGGAAACCATTAATGTCATGACTAAGCAAACCCTGGATCAACTTTGGTTATCTCATCTTCGCCCTACTCCCACTGTGCTTGAATTAGCAGATAGATCTAAAATTAATCCAAAAGGAGTATTGGATGATATGATCATCTCATTAGATTCTTAGGAATATCCTATTGATTTCATTATGCTTCAGCCAAAGAACCTAGTAGGAGGACATCCCTTGATCTTGGGACGACCATGGCTTGCTATGGCCGATGCATATATTGGATGTCGTTCCAGTGATATGTATATTTCGCATGGAGATTCTAGGAAGAAAGTTACCTTATACCCCCCTGCCAGATCCATTCAGGAACTTCGAGATACTTTATGGTTGGATCAAAGCAGTGATGAGGAGACTCAGCCCGTTTCCCTTATCCATAATTATACTGGGTCTTCACAAGAAGATGAGATTCAAGATTTCCTGAATAATCTAGACACTATGCCTAATTTTGAGCCATTGAGCCAGATTTTCAGCCTAGATTTTCAAGATAATCATGATTCTCATTCTTCTGTACCGCTGCATTTGACCACTCCCTTGAGTACTCTTGAGCCTAACACTACTCTTGTTGAGATTAGCCCTAGTAAATCCTTGCATATTTGTTCAGATTTGGACTCATCTCAGCAAGAGCAGCTTGTGAATTTGTTTCAAAACCATCTTAGTGCCTTTGCTTGGGGCTATGAAGATATGAAGGGTATTCCTCCTGAAACTTGTACACATCATATCTATATTCAGGAAGGAACCTAACCTATTTGACAACCCCAAAGGCGAATGAATCCAACTCTAAGAGATATTGTGAAGGAAGAAGTACAAAAACTCTTGGATGCTGGTTTTATCTATCCTATTTCCGAAAGTCAGTGGGTCTCTCCATTAGTGCTAGTACCTAAGAAAGATGGAAGATGGTGTATTTTTATTTATTATCGATAATTAAACAAAGCCACTCTCAAATATTACTTCCCTCTCCCTTTCATTGACTAGGTGCTTGATACCCTTGCAGGAAAGAAATATTTTTCCTTTTTGGATGGCTTCAGTGGCTATAACCAAATACATATTGCACCTGAAGATCAGGATAAAACTAATTTTACATGTCCATGGGGTAAATTTTCTTATAAAGTGCTTCCCTTTGGCTTATGTAATGCCCCGGCTACCTTTCAAAGGGAAGTCCTAGCCATTTTTGCTGATCTAGAATTTGTAGAAATTTATATGGATGACTTTTCTGTGTTTGGTGATTCTTTTCAGGAAGCTCTCAAAAATCTAGAGAAAGTACTTCTCCGTTTTCAGGAAGCCCATCTCACCTTGAGTGACAAGAAATGTAGGTTAATGTGCAAAGTGGGAGTTGTACTTGGCCATTTGATTTCTGGTAAAGGTATCCAGGTTGATCCGGCAAAGATTGAATCATTCTGCATCTTCTTACACCCAAAAATCAAAGGGAAGTAAGAGGTTTTTTAGGACATGCTGGTTAATATAGAAGATTCATTGAAAATTTTTCTAAGATAGCTGCCGCTATTTTCAAACTTCTAGCTAAGGATAGTGAATTTTCTTGGTCCACAGCTTGCCAACAGTCTTTTGAAACATTGAAGGAAAAGTTAGTACAGGCACCAGTTTTGAGAGGTTCTAACTGGTCCCTGCCTTTTCACATTTCCTCCGATGCTTCAGATTTGGCTATTGGCACAACTTTAGGAAAAGAGGAAAATAAGCAATCCTATGCTATTTATTATATTAGTAAGAATTTGTCTTCCACTGAATTAAATTATACACTTACAGGGAAAGAGTTTTTAGCTGTAATTTTTGCAATTAATAAGTTTTGGCACTATATTACAGCATATGAAGTATTTGTACATATTGATCATTCCACGATTAAATATTTGATGAAAAAACCATTGACTAGCAGTAGAGTGACTAGGTGGTTGCTATTGTTGCGGGAATTTAATGTTACTATTGTTGATAGACCAGGAAAATCTAATGTTGTAGCAGATTTTCTTTCTAGATTAGATAATCTTGGTGAAGCAACTCCTATTAATGATGATTTTCTGGATGAACATCTTTTTGCTATGTCAACAGATTCTCCATGGTTTGCTAACATTGCTAATTACTTGGTTATTGGGAAAACACGACCCCACTTGTCCGCTCGTCAAAAGCGGAATATTATTCAGAAAAGTGTTACATACTCCTGGATTCAAGGAGATCTCTTTTACACTGGTCCAGACCTGATTATCCGTAGATGTGTAAGAGAGGAGGAAGTGTTTGACATATTGAAATATGCTGATAAGCGAACTGCATATAAAGTATTGCGTGCTGGTTACTTTTGGCCTTCCTTGTTTAAGGATGCCAAACAGTACGTCAGGCGATGTGATAGCTTTCAACGAGTGGGCCAGCCTAATCAAACCAATGAAATGCCTTTATTCCCCCAAGTTATGATTGAGCAGTTTGAAAAATGGGCTATTGATTTTATAGGGCCAATAAATCCAACGTAATTAAGTAAAAAGCATATTTTGGTTTGTACAGATTTTTTTACAAAATGGGTAGAAGTTAAAGCTGTTTCCTTTTCTATAGAAAAATTTGTTGTTGATTTTCTTTTTATTGAAATCTTTACTAGATTTTGTGTGCCTAGAGAAATTGTTTCTGACAATGTTCTGCAATTTATTTGTAATCTGGTATATGGTGTGATGGAGCAATACAAGATCTGGCACATGAAATCCACGCTATATCACCCGCAAGCAAATGGCCAGGTGGAATCCACAAACAAAGTGATCGAGTCCATTCTTACAAAGACAGTAAATATGCATCGGAAAGACTGGGCTGAAATATTACCAGAATCTTTGTGGGCATACAGAACCACTTGGAGAAATATCATGGGACATACACCATATGAGATGGTATATGCAGGCAAAAAAGTTCTGTTACCAATTGAATTCCAGATCAAAACTTTCAGAACTGCAGTTTAGTTAGGACTAGATCCCTCTGAGGCACAACAACAATGTCTTCTCCAATTAAATGAGTTAGATGAATTTCGTAGGGATGTTTTTCAGCAGAACATACTAATTCAGTAGCAATGCAAAAGGTGGCATGACAGGTCTATTCAGAAAAAAGAAATTCCAACCAGGTTGTTGGGTGCTCCTTTATGATTCTAGATTTAAAATTTTTAAATGGAAGTTCCATACACGTTGGATGGCACCTTATGAAGTGATCCGTGTATTCGAGAATGTAGCAGTAAAATCTAAAACTATTGATGGACAAAATTCAATATTCTTGGTAAATGGACACAGATTAAAGAAGTATTTTCAGCCACTTGCCAAGAAATATTTTACACAGCAAGTCCAACAGCAATTCGGGACAGTAGTGATGAATGGTAATACCAACCTTTTGAAAACATGAATTCTTCTTCTTCTTTAAAAAATACAAAAAATTAAAATTAAAATAAAAAGTAAAGAAAAAATATTTTCCTGTAATTATGAAAATCAGTTCGCTGACATGATTACGAAAGGATCAACCTGAAAACCAGCTTGCTGGCAGGAAGATAAAATATTTCTAATAAAAATAGAATTTTGCTTGATCTTTAGAAATGCTAGCGACCACCAAGTAAAAGCAGGTTCAGCAGAACCAACCTTTATACAATTGGGGTAATTAGCATGGATATTTTTATTCAAGTAACACTTAATTCTCGCTGCAGTTATTTTTCTTGCACCAGTGCAGGCAGACCTTCCAGAAAATTTTCTGCCTTTCTTCATATTCCACTTTCGTAACATTCCCTCAGTTTTCTTCTTCAATCCTAGAATGATTAACCTTCCCATATTCTTCTGAATTTACCCTATCTGCTTCATAAAAACCCCACTTTACCCTTGATTTTTTTCCCTATCCCACTTTTGTTTATCCCCTCTTGTGGTACTATTCCTAGAATCCCTGTAACAAAATTCCTTCCCATTCTAAAATTTCCCTTTTCCCACTTCTTTGTTCCCTCACGATTTCATTGCAGGATCTCATGCACAAAGAGAAAAAGGATATGCTCTGAAGCATCAAGAAAGGGCGAAGAAAATTTCCAGTATAAGTTGAGGAAGCCATGTTGGAAGTCCAACCTATATTTTACTTAAATTCCCTGTTCTTTTTTCAAATATTATGCTTGCACTAGTGCAAGCATGTCATCCTATATAATAAGTCCAAGCAGAATGGTACTAGTAGAATAGCATATTTTAAGCAGTGCAAGCAGACCGATGCAAGCATGCACCCTATCAAAAACATAGTACAATTTGTTCTTTTCATATCATACGTCATAGGAAAGTGGTCATCATGAAAATTCATAAGAAGTCCTTTCACTTAGTCGATGAGTACTTGTGCTATCATATTAACTAGGAGAAATTTATTTAAAGTACAAGGTGTTTTTAAGTTAAGAATCATGATCATTTTTTAATGAATGCTAAAGTTCTTTTTTTGAATTATGAAGGAGTGTGGAAGTGTTTAACTATTTCTTGGATATAATTTCCCCTTTCCGCCATAATCCTAGATGTCCTTCACTCGTAATGATTACCCCACCTAGCCGGTAAAACGCCATTGCAAACACCAGTCCGGCACAATCTCAAAGATTTTGCGCATCCACTATTATTTCAGTGGAATGAATGGGTGATAAGATGGAAGGGATGGTGGACAGTTGGATCCCTATCTATAAGAACAAATTTTCCTAGTGTTGCATGTAAATTCTTGACTATTCATAACCGTTAAGCAGCGATGCCGCCTGTTCAAAGCAAACCTTTGTCTCTCAATAGGGTATAACAGACTGCTAAGTATCGCAATTGTATTGCACTATTGCGAGACTCATGCTTTCTTCAATTCCTGCAAAATTTTTACGGGCACAACAGAGAAGTGCCCCTACAGTTTGCCAGAAGTTTCAAAAATGGCCGAGTAAAAATTATGCCTCTAAAATTTGAGGTTACGGAAGAGTTTATAGCAGCAGCGACGGGCTTGGAAAATACTGGTGAGCAGTGGTTTAAAAATTAGAAACTAGAAAGGAAGCGATGGCAACCTTTCTTCTTCGACAAGAATATGAAGGTATATTGGAAGAAAGGAATTCCGCGTAGTGCCCTGCTAGGACAGTGGCGGGACCTCCTTTTCATCCTACAGAAATTCGTAACCTGTGAGGGAAGGTACTCCCTCACTTTTGTGTACCATTTTAGGATGTTGTAGCATTTTGAAGTCAGCCAGCACATCCAGTGGAAGATTGATTTCCCCTATTTTTTGCTTAAGAGCTTGGAAAAAAAGGCCAAGGGTGTGCAGGACGGATGGGTAGAACAAGCCGACAGGAAGCTATATCTCCACGGCCTGATAAATATTTTGGTCCAGAAACAATTAGAATTTAAAGGCATGACCTAGGAGGCACTGTTAAAACAACTACATAAAAAGACAGCTGCTAGAAAGGAGACAGAGGACCCCGCCAACACAAGCAAGGGTCCGAGTAAGAATGTAAAGGGGAGTCCTTCTTGCACCAGTGAAAAAGGTAAACGACCTGAAAAATCAACAAAAGAAAGGGCCCCATCTCCAAATAAGAATATAGATAGTGCACATGTTGAAGAGACTCCTTCTACGCCACCAGTATAGGCATAGACCCCCGAAGAAGACAACCTATCAGTCCTTGCAGACACAGCAAAATCTATAGAGGTCAAAGATGACACTCTCCTGGCTAATTTCATTAAAAATCCCCAAAAAAAGAATGAAGAATCTAGTGTAGGCAAATAACCACAATCCCCATAGGATGTTAAATCCCCTTCTGCACCAATGCAAGAAGAAGAACCAAAAAAAGAAGAAAAAAATCCAGAACAAGAAGAAGAACCAGAAGAAGAAGAGGAAGAAGCGTTTGTTGAAACCTCGAGGGATATTGAGGTCCCTAAAGAAGATACTGCCCCTGTCGAGATAGAATAAGAATAAGATTTGGTAACTCCTGCTGCTCGGATAGTTGAACTAGAGCTTCAAGTGCAAAACTTAGAATAGCTCATAGCTAAAGCATAGGAGGATAAAGAACAAAGTAAATAATAATTAACTACGGAGATCCAGAAAAATAAAGGATAAGTTAGAATTTTGAAGTACCGAGCTGCACAATGTTTCAAGTGACTTAAAAATGTGACAAAGAAACTAAAGAACATCAGAAAGAAGAAGTCGGAAACATTGCAGGCTGATGTCAGTATGTCAGAGTAGGATTGAGCTGGAATGCTCAAAATTTTGAAGGTTTTTTGCAAAGGTAAAGAGTTGTGTGAGGACACACAACAACTTAGGGATGGGAGGATGTTAGCCCCCTAATTTTCTCTCTTTTTTCCATTTTCCCCTTACTAAATCTTAACCATTTACCTCTGTTTTACCTCTTTTATGCTCCCTCATCTTGCACTAGTCCAAGCATGGTGACATATTTCGTATAAACTTTATTTTTCATACTTTTAATTCAACTTAGCATTAATTAATCATTTATTACATGATTTCTTACTTTTAATCACTCTTTGTAACTTATCGATATCTCCAATGTTTATTTGGTAGTTAGAGTACTTACCGTGACCGCTGATCCTAATGCAAGATCAGATCTTGCACCGTTGCCAACACAGCAAATCCTTGCAGCAGATCTAAACCTCCTTGATCACCGCCTCGTTTTGAGCAACTTCAGCCACGATAGCAAGATCGATCCAAAGGCAGCCAAGACTGAATCTGTGAAGGACGAAAGCTGGAGATTGGCTACGACCAGTTTTGCTGACTCTCTAATTTTGAAGGCCGAAAAACTAAATTCTGCGTTTAGTTATGTAATCAGTTGAATAATATATTTTGGCCTTTGGCAAAAGATCTATATAATGTATAATGTAAATAGGACTAAGGGAGAAGTTTTTATAGGAGAAGAAATAGACACAGCCAGAGAGGCGGTAACAGGTTGTTGTATTTTGTTATCGCCCGAATCTGGGTTGGACAATGTATTAATGTATGTACTTGCCTCAGTGAATTAATTAAAGGGAGCTCTGCCTCATGTTTCATGAATTGCGTTTCTGTATTTGATTTGATGAATTGATTAAGGTATTGAGTAACTCTTTTATTTAAAAGGGAAACACGCTGGTTGGCTAGGGCCCAGCCAACCCAACACGTTTACCCCATTTCCTGATTTCCTGTAATTTGTGTTTACATTGTCAAGTGTGATTTAATTTTAAGCACATGCATTCCTATCTGAGTGAAAGTGGATCCATTGTGTGAAGTAGATAAATTTCCTTTTCCTGCAATTTCCTTTCCTGTACTTGATTTCATATTGGTTTTCCTCTGCCTGGTCCAAGCAGGAGAAATAACCTGCACTAGTGCACGTTGGTGTGATATCTCTTTTTCTGCAATTTTGTTTGACTGGTTTTCCCCGCCAAGTCCAGGCAGGAGAAATGAACCTGCACCAGTGCACGTTGGTGTGATGCATCAAGCCTTCTTAATCTACTTCCTGCAATCTTCTTTCTTTCGTTAAATGCTTATGACAGGACAAATGTATATTGATTGTTTCTTTATTCCTACACTATGTTAAGATCAGAAACATTCACTTTTTATGTGTGCAATTTGATTTAACAATATAATATCACTTGCAATAATTAAGCATTCATTTTAAGAATTAAATGCTAAGTGCAGGAAGCTCTGATCTGGTGCAAGAACTAGTTTCTTGCCACGGGATCTGAGTGCTTTGAACCTGGAAAAGTTCAAGCCCTTGCATGAAGTAAAAATCCTTTAGTAAAGACACCATTTATACCTTCTGCATAAATCTTTGCTCCTGCACTAGTGCAAGCAGACTGCGAAAGTGCAGGACAAATTAGTGCAAGAAGGTAATCTCTAAAGGAGCAGGTTTAAGGGCCCATCTGATGAGACTGCTAAGTGTCTCTGCTAAAGAAAAACACACACTCAGTAGTTAAACAATAATTAGCTAGATCGATTTCCTTTTATCTTTCATTCCCTCTTGCAAATGAATTCTTCCTTGTTCCAATCTTAGATTACTTTGATGTTTCAAGATGCCTTTTTCTCTTTTTAATTTGATTATGCAATCTTTCCTTTAAATAAAGTAGGGATTTATATTAGGAAGATTCATACCATCTCTGGAATTTCTTGTGCTTCGTCTCTAAGTTTACAGATCCCCTAGGTTAACAAATTAATTATTGAGGAGTTTGCTTAAGTGTAATTCCTACACCCACATACATGGCAAGAAATCAAGCTGCACGTGAGGCTATCTGGATGAGGAAGATCCTGATTGGTTTGTTCGGTTCACATTTAGATCCTACAGTGATACATTGTGATAATCAGAGTTGTATTAAACTCTTGATTAATCTTGTGTTTCATGATAGATCTAAACATATTGATATATGCTATCATCATATCAGAGATTGTGTGCAGTGGAAGATCATGTTGCTTCAATACATTCTTATGGAGGATCAGGATGCAGATATTCTGACGAAGGCGCTCACCAAGAGAAAATTCGAATACCATAGAGGCAGGATCGAGGTGAAAGATAATCCCTATCTTGTTTAGAGGGAGTGTTGAGATTCAACAAGATGATGAGCTTAGTGAAAAGAGTCACATTCACTAAGTGGGCCCGTAGGCTATTTTTGGCGCAAGTATATTTTTAGACTATGTCTATTTTTAGACATGGTGATCATATTTCATAAGTTGCAAGATGTTATTTGTGCATGGTTGGTCAAGCTGGAAAAATAGATGAAATTCTATTTTTAGAATATTGGGCGAAGTCTATTTATAGATTGTCAATCTAAAAATAGAAGTGTCGATTATTATTAGCTCTTAATAATAATCTGACAATAAACAGCAACTTATTCTCTTGGAGCACTTAGTTTTAGCGCAAAGATTTGGAAAATCAGTGGGCTAAAGGAATTACGCAATTCCTAGAGTTTACTGGTGGTTCATGCATGGAGGACTCAGTTAGAACTGAAGTGGAAAAGTTATGACATAGTTGGAAGAGTATTTCATGGAGTTTTTATTCAGTTTAACTCATTTGAGCTAGTTGTATCTAGTCTAACTGAATGATACACTAGTGAGAGTGGAGTGAATTAATTAGTTAATTAATTCACAAATAATAACTCAATAATCAACTGAACAATACAGCAGTTAACTACAATGCATGTCAGTTCTAGTGGAAACCCAGTGGAGAGATAGGTGAAAGGGCAAGATGGACTATCTATTGTGACTATAGTGATGTATTGATTGCATCACACACACATTGGAGTTGCCAATGAGGATTGCGCAGTCAAGGCAAGGTTAATTAGAATTCATTCAGAGCTATTCTTCAGCAGGGATTGTGCAATGGAGGCAGGCTGTCAGGAGCCAAGAAATTGGTGCATAGAGATGCAAATTTCTGCATGACAGTGTGTAATGAATCTACATTGTACTGAGATCTTCATGTACTAAAATTTGTATGATATTGTTACATGATCTCCATGATACATAGTATATGATAGTTGGGGTTTTCAGCTTCAAGCTTTCCCATTAAAACAACTGTGTTATGTGAAATTTTTTTTATTGCTTCATGTGTTTGCAATTGATTTTAATTTTCGCAAAATATTAACAGTGGAAGGATTATGTATTTAGCAAGAAGATAAAATATTGTTAGATCAGGAGAATCTGGACATATACATGCATCTTGTATATAATTTCTACACTAACACTGCCCAAGAATTGTTGAAGATAATATATCACTTGAGGATTTCATCATTGAAATTGTTGTGTATAAGTAGGTGAAGGGACTCTTTATAAATGATTTCCTTAATGTTTTCTTTAAGGAACCCTTCATAACTTCATATAATGCATGTATTTCTAGAAAATTGGCATAGTCCTTTGATGATACATTTTTGCACAAATGAATTTTTTCCATCAAGGCATACTAATATCATCCTTAAAAACATCAAAGAGAATTGAATACAAGTCTTAATACATACTTTTGCAATCAGTCCTACGTTTGATTCTCATATACTCTATGATATTATTGCTAAAAGAAATTTAATTTCAAACAAAAATTTCAGAGAAAAACAATATATGGCCTTCAATCTAATGTAATCAATCTTCGGTAGACTTTTCAAACTGAAGATACCTTTGCTAACGTTGTCACTAATTGAGGAATTTCAGACTACTTTGGATTATGTTCTCAAATTCTTTGGTCTTTATATCTTTCATATGAGGTATTTCAGCCTTACTATAGCAAACCAAATACCATTGGATTTTATCCTTCTTTTAGAGTTTCAGACTAGAGCTTCTAAAGGCACATACTCAGATAGGAAATATAGAATTTTCTTAATAAATAGTGAGTCTTAACTTGAGAAGTAATATTTCTTTTATAATGTCCATTAGCAATTTCTATTTGGATTTATGAGGCCTCTTAGACTTGATTGAAACATAATAACAAGAAGAACAATTTGGGATTTCTAGCTCTTAAATCCTCTTCAAAATAGTTGGCATTATGTTCTTCGATCTCCAAATCATAACATATCGAAAACCCTTCATCCTAGAAATATTTCCACTGGGCATAACATAGTGATAACAACAATTATCTCAAAACCATAAAATGTAACCAATGTCCATTTTTGTTTCAACAGGGGACTTCAATGATCTCCTTCAAATTCAAATTGATATTATAGACAACTTCAACCTTCTCTAAAGCTAACATCAAAATTTTGCTCAAGGTTGTTAAGGCCTCAAGTCATACTACTATATTGAGTAAATTAGGGTTTGGTTTTCTAGGCTTCTAGGCTTCTCAGTTTCCTCTTAATCACTCTCAGACTTTCACTTTATTAAGCTCCTTTTTCGGGTCTCCTGTGGTTTTGACTAAGGCTTTTCGACACTTTTAGGTTCAGAATGAGACTTTACCTCAGATATATTCAGCCTTGTCTGATGATGTCTTGAGATCTCTTGGTTTTCTATCTAGGAATTTCGATCCTTCTTCAAGAAGTAATGGAGGCTTGGATTTACTTTGTCCAGAAGACATGTAACTTGATTACTTCTAGGGAAAAAATCCTTAGATGATTGTGGATTCTCATCAAGGATACTATTACATTTGGTCAAAATTCTGACACTTTTGTTGTATTGTTAGAAATTTCCCCAATTTTTCTAAAATTTTTAGTTCCGACACTTGGGGTACTTCTTCAAGAAGTAATGGAGGCTTGGATTTACTTTGTCCAGAAGACATGTAACTTGATTACTTCTAGGGAAAAAATCCTTAGATGATTCTGGATTCTCATCAAGGATACTATTACATTTGGTCAAAATTCTGACACTTTTGTTGTATTGTTAGAAATTTCCCCAATTTTTTCAAAATTTTTAGTTCCGACACTTGGGGTCTTTGAGCTAGACCAGATCCTCTGAACTCCTACTTTTCATCAATGTTGTAGAACCATTAAATCTGTGACATGGCTCCCTTCCCATTAATCCCTACCTATATAAATGCTAGGATAAGTGTGGAAGGGATAGCCAAAAGAATGGATAGGTTCTTAATGGCAAAGCAGCTGGAAGAAAGAGAAGAAAGAGTAAGGAGACTCAAATCCTAGACAACTCAAGATAATTTCTAAGATCACATGCCCATTTTCTAGAGATGTATTTTGATCCTATAAAAAAATATATATTGTTACACCATTTTTTGGTCATCTAACCTGTTACTATTAGATGGACCTAAGTACACCATGTAAGACCAATTTTACCCTAAGTAAAATTGCTTTCATTATGAAAAATAACTTAGTAAACCTTGTTTATGGTCTAAATAGGAAACCCCATGAGGAAATATTAAATAAATCCAAATTTGTTTGATTTTCCTCAAGGAATAATTAGTTAAACAACAGTTTAATTAATATTCCTGGTCATATTTAACCCAAAACAGGAAAATTAATTAGATAAATTATTATTTATCTTATTATTTTCTAGGAATAATTATTTAAACCTTATTTAAATAATATTCCTTTTTAAATTTGACTAAATCACTCATAAATAGTTAAATAAATCATTATTTATTTAATTATTACTCAACCACATCCTTAAAATGATAAATAAATCATTTATTTATCTATTATTTACAAATAAAGGGATTTGACCCAAGTTAAATTCCTTTCCCCTCCAACAAAAATAATAAATTATTCCATAAAAGTTGGATCTTGAGTTGGTTAATAATATTTTAATTATGCACAAATATCTAGACTAACTCAATATTTTTGTTATAAATAGAAGGGTTTTTCCATTCATTCATCACCTTTTGTTGCCTAAGATCACTCTGGATCTATACTTTTGGTCTGACTTTGATCCACCATCATTGTCATATTTTTCTATCTTTTTTCTTGTGAGCTTCCTTTGAGTTCCATTTTCGTCTGGGTTTTCTACACCATCAAGAGAGAGGAATTTTAGATCTGAAGTGATGAGGACTTACAAGAACCCATCCCATTAAGGAGAACTGGTAACATCCTTCTATGTTTTCCTCCTAGGTGCCCTTAATATAAAATTCATTCAACATATTCTTGTCTTGTCTATTGGATGCATGGAGTAAATCTTGTTTTTATTTACTGCTTAATGTCTTTTGATGCATAGATCTAGATTTTTGCAGCATTTATCTTGGTCACCTAATTGCATATCTGAACATATTGGTAGTCATCTTTGCTGTTAGGGCTATTTGTTATGCACAGCTAAAGTGGTGTTTTTTCTTACACTTGCAATTAAGATTCATACTAACAACTGGCGACTCCACATAGGTTTATGATTACGATCATTGTCGTTTTTCTGATCCCTGCATATCCAACTACTTCAAACCCTAGGATTTCTCTTTAGCTTCTTGTTTTGATTTTATTGATGTTGATTTTAACCTATAAAACCCTAACACATTAAAAATTCTAACTTCTGTGTGTTTTCGGACCTATTGCGCAAGTGACAGACATCAACCGCAGCTGAGATGACACATTCTACTGAAACCTACTCCCGAGAGTGTTGGAGGAGCAGGTCACACTTTTTGGCTCTAAACCTGCGACTTGGAGCTTCAAGATGCACTTTTCAACCCAAAAACTGTGACCTCTGAAGAAAGCAGGTTAGAAACTACGACCTGGACTTTTTGCAGGAGTTTTTTAGAAAGTTTTTTGGGTTTGTCTGGGCCTCTGTTCAGGGTTGTCTGACCTCCATCTCCACCCGTTTTGGACCTGTACTTGTTTTTTTTTACTCAACTAAGTGGGAACCTAGACCCCTAGGGCTTCAGTACCCTCCACACTTAGTGGAAGAGTCTTAACTGCTGCAGGTTGTCTGAAATTTTCAGAGTGTTCAGCCATTTTTCAGATTTGATACCCCACCTTCATATCCATTACAAATTGGCAATTTATCCATCCAAATCACCTCATTTAGTTTTTTTTGGGTTTTCCTCTAAGGTCCACTCCATTTCCCTCAAGGAGATAGCCTTTCGCCACCTCATTTACAACAATCTTTCCTCTGATTTTTTGTTGTTTTTCTGCACCAATTTCCAGCAAATCTGACCTTTAGATACCTGTCCCTCCTGACCTTAGATCTATTGGCTATTTTGGTGTTTTTTTACTAGTTTTTTGCCCACCTACAGACTACTTGTTGAGACGCCCGCCTCCTTGGGTTTAGATTGTCACATTATTAGATGTTTATTTATTGTTATTTCAGTTTCATATACTATTATCTGCAGGTTTATCTACAGTTATACAGCACACTTTTTTTTTTCTTTACAAATGTCTGGGTTTAAAAATTAAAATTTACACACTTTGCACACACACCCTAAGCGAAAAAGAGCTTGGTTAACATCGCCAAGCAAAGACTCTAAAACATTGAAATCAATTGATCCTGCACCTCTTTGCCCTTTTTTTGACATTGTAATCAGTTGATCCTGTACCTCCTTGCCCTTGATTGGTCTCTTTTTCCCTTCGTGTCATGGTTGTGTCGTCATCATTGCGCCACCAAGGCATTTATCCCAAAGACTTCTTGGCCTTCATCGTCAGTTTCTGGTAGGAAGACTTACTCCTCCGCGTAGGATTTGAGTTAGTCCTCCACCGAGTCTGCACTCTGACTCTTTTTCTGGTTCATTGGGTTCTCCTTCTAATTCCACCCCCGGTTCTCCTCCTATCACCTTCACCATGTCTGGTTCAGGACCTACTACTGGTGGTAGCCCGGCCCTAATGCTGGGAATACTACTAGTGGGACTGCAACAGGAACTATCCCAGCTGCTCCCTTGCTCCCCTATATGGCAGATCTCAGTCTCTCCAATTTTGACCAGTTGATAAATGACCCTATACACCATGACACTAGTTGGCCTGCTATGCTGACCAAGCTCCCTTCCAACAGCCCTAAGTTTGAAGGCCTTGCTGGAGAACATCCTACAAATCATGTTCGATCTTTCCACATGTGGTGTTTGTCTAACTCCATTACCGATGACTCTATCCATCTTCGGTTGTTCCAACATCGCTTACAGGTGAAGCTTCTAAGTGGTATGTTGATTAGGCCTCATCCTCTCATACCATCTTTGTGACTCTTTCTCGGGATTTTTTGTCTTATTTCCAGCTTCCTCTTTTTTATGACACTAGTACCGAACTTTTGAATTCTTTCCATCAATCGTCTGTGACCCGCCTATCCGATCATGTCCAAGAATGGCGGAGAAGAAAGAGCCTATGTCGGGCCCCTACCTTCGAAGACCGTGTCTACATGGACTAGTTCCTTAGATCTCTCTTGCCCCCTATCGGCAAGGATGTCGCATCGAATTTCCCTCAAACTGAATAAGTCACTCTCCAAATTGCGTTAAAATATGACCTAATCTACGCCCAGTCGGGTTATGTTTATATTGTTCTACTTGATCTTCCTAGACCCGATGTTGCCAACGCACCGGGGGCATCTCATGCCATTGATGGTATCGTTGGAGTTCTCTCTAATCCATACGCTCAACCTCCCATGGGCTATGGTTTTCCTCAAGGGGGGCAGCACCTCATGCACTCTTCCCCCTCCCGGTAACATGTATCCAGGATACGGCATGCCTCCTCCTTTTTCATAACCTTATGTTTACCACACTGTTACCCAACCTCCTTATTATCTTTATCCACAGCTTGGTGCTCCAGCTCCTCCAGCATTAGCATCTCCTCCTCCCTTGCCTTCTCAACCCCCGCAACAGCAGCAGCCACTACCCCCTCAGGGGCAAGTGTATGCACAGCAGGGCGGGACTAATCCTCCTCCCTCCAAAAAAAAGAGGAAAGGCACTCAAAATCAAACTTCTCTCGGTAATCCTGGACCTAATTCTCAAAATAATGCTCCTAACATTGCAAACCAGCAATAGGGCACTCAGCCCAAGCAGGACAGGCATGTTCGCACGAACAAGCCTTGTTCTTATTGTGGTGTTTATGGTCATTACACACATGATTGTCCTCTTTTACCACAAATGAAGTAGATGTGGGAGTCTCAAGCAACATTGTGACCACAACAAGCCTCCCCCTCCATTCCTCCCAATGTTGTGCCTAGTCAGCCAGATGTTCTTACTAATCCTTTCCCTTAGTAAGGATTTGTGGCTACCCAACCACCTGAAGGTTAGGTGGCCATTCAACCTCTTCCATCTGGTACCTCTGATTACCATATTCTCATGATGAACTCTGATAAACCTCTAACCATAGACATCAATCTTCAAACTCGGTCCCGTCAGTAGAACAAGCCTCCCACTATGTACTTCCTCGAGCTGCCTCCTTCGGTCTCTACAGAGCCTCTTTCGACACCTAATGGTCCCTTGCAGATCCCTCAGCCTAAGGTGGAGGTTCATACTAAGATCCCTAAAGGACCACTACGCCGAAATGCTAATTCTAGAAAAGTTGCCCATTCGTATAGCATAGTAGATGATTTGGCGTAATCTCATGCTGCCATTTTATTGTTGGAACTCCTCCAGTCGTGCCCTTCACAACGAAAATATTTACTATCTGCCATGGGCGTTGTAGATCCTTCTGATGATTGATTTATTTTCTTTGATGTTGATCAGTCAAAACATCCTCTTCTCCCTGCTTCCTTCGCCTTCCAAATCCCAGTCAAGATCTGGAACACCAACGTTTCCCGGTGCATCATTGATGAGGGGGCATCCACCTGTGTCATGTCTGCTTTGGTTAGGAAGCAACTTGGATCACCTGATTTGGCTCCTTCCATGATCATTCTTCGAGCATGGGATGGCCATGCCTCCCAACCCATCGGCCTATTCTGCAACTGTCCTATAACTCTTGCGGGCAAGACTGTTTGTGTTGATGTAGAAGTCATAGATGCCCCCTTAGATTACAACATTATATTGGGTCGTAGCTACACCTATGCAATGTCTGTTGTCCCATCTGCATTTCACCGCAAGATGTCCTTCCCTCATAATGGAAAGATAGTCACCATTGACCAGTTGACATGTTACGAACTGAAGTCTCAGACCTCCCCTGATTCCATCATCTCTTCGGTGGCCAATAAGAAAATTGTCGATCCTTTGACCAGTCTCTCACCTGGAGTCTACAAATATTCCTCATTTCTTGTTACATTCCCTAGTCTTCCTCCTCCTATCTCTGATCCCAGCTCATCGAATGTTTGCATGATGCAATCATCTCGGGTTGTCCTCAAGCGACTTGCTTTGGCTATTTAGCAGCGTCTGCGCCCTCTGCAGCCTACTCCTAGCCCTTTGATTCAGCCTTCTGGACCTCCTCCTCCTGGCCCTTCACCTAAAACTAGTATCCATGAGCCTCTTTACCCTCCTGGAACGGTTCCTCCAGGACTTAACCATTTAAGAGTCGTCCTGCCTGGCCATTACCCCTCTAGTCAGATACCGTTCCTAGCTCCTCCCCAGGAGTGTACACGGTACCTGTCATGGCTACCTTCTCTCTCCCTAACTTGACGCTTGGGATTCTCGTCTGATACCTTGATCCTCTAGCCACTACCCCGCCTGGTCAACCCAAACCTTATCTTGCTTTAACCCCAGTTAAACCGGTCCCCATGACTTCTCCCACGGCTCCAGTGCCTCAGCCACCTCAACAGAAACCACCTCTTGTTGTGACCGCTTTGGGTAAGAAGGGAAAAGCTCGCAAGAGGGCCTCAAAGAACAAGGCTACCCCGACTGACCCTGCACCTCCACCACCCCTAAAGCCATGTGCTTTGTGTGATGTCGTCGGCCATGCCACCCATAACTATCATGAACTTCCCTGTATCAAGCCCATGGTTAAAGCTGTGTTACCTGAGTGTACGGTCCCTAAAGTCTCTATTTCTTCCTTAACTGCAGCCAAGAACCCTAAAACTATTCACACCAATCAACCTTGTGCTTTGTGTGATCTCCATGGCCAATATTCCCACCACTGTCCCTGCCTTACGCATTACCGTGCCTCTTTGGAGGTAGTTCAAGAGTACGAGGTTGAACAGAACCAATCTTCCTCTCCCATACTTGTGCATTATGCTACGGGCCAGCCTGAGGATTTACCCACTCCCATTGATTTTCCCCCTCCTAATGTCAAGATAACAGAGCCTGCAGCCACCATCCTCTACCTATCATCATCCATGAGACCCTCGATGGAAGTCCCCCCTGCATCTTCCCCTGTTGTTTCGCTTGACCTCCCTTCAATGATCACCCTGGGCTCAACATCGATAGATCCCTTATCTGCTTATTCTTTTTTCATCCCCCGTGACGATGTGCATGTGAACCTTTCTTCTCATGATGATGATTTAGGTAGCTTCGCCACATCATGTGGTCTCCCTTCCTCCAGTCACTCCATCTTTTATTGTGATGATGATATCATGGAATCCTTGTCCACCATTGACTTCATCTTTCCCGCCCATAAATGGGATGGCACCATCCGTGTCTATGGTGACTTTCGCAGCCTGAGCACAAGCTACACCTCTAGTAGCTCCCACACTCCACCTCACATTCAGTGTGTGAGTAGTAGACATCCGACCTAGATCACTCCCTCTCGCAGAGTGCGTTCGATTTCTACTTTGCGCTCAGGTTGCCAACATTTTTCATCATCCTCCCATTTATTTTCTTGTGGCACCTTTCATATGGGCCTCCCATCCATACCATATATCATTTTTTCCAATGGTGAAAGTCGCTACTCCTGGAATCTAGCCTCGGCAAGTTGGGCCATTTTTACCCCCTTGCATTCGCTTGTTCTCTCAAACGGTGTATGCATTGGTACTACTACCAATAATCAGGCTGAATATGACGCAGTGCAAGGTTTATTAGCTAATGCCCTTTCACATCTCATCCTCCACCTTCATGTTCATTTAGATTCCCTGCTTGTTGTCATGCAATTGAATGGTGTCTATCGTGTGCACAATCATGTCCTTTTTAGAAGATATTTACGAGTGAAGCTTCTGACGCATGAATTTGAAATCATTACATTCATTCATGTACCTAGAGCACAAAATCACTATGTAGATAGCATTTCAAACCATATTCTAGATTGGCATTTAGCACACGCATTTAACACAAGACAATAACATACAACTATCAAAATGATGCATATCCTCCATATGTGTCGTATAAAATGTTTTAGAGTCCATTAACTCTGATACATATGACATGCCCATAGCATGTTACAAAAACTCAAAACTGGGGACACCACCTGCCCCTACACACTAATCACTATCTAGAGGATCCCAAGCCAATGGCTCTGCTCCTGCAGCTCATAGATCATTCATCCCCTGTGCAGACATTTCCATGCGCCGCATGACCCCTCGCCACTCTGGGGGTAGACCCATACATGGCTCTATGTACTGGTCCTCTAAGTCTTTCCAGCCACGCTCTAAAACACTGGTCAGAAGCCTCTCACATCTACGATGGATGTCCTCCAAGAGGGTTGTTGCATCCTCATTTTGTGGCACCCTAGATCCACTAGGTCCTGCAGCTCCTGATACTACAGGTCGCCCCACATACCCGGCCGATTTTACCGGTGCAGTATCTGCATACCAACAGTGGAAGAATTAGTACCATATACAATATTCTAAAACTTTACAATGCACATAAAAATATTAGCAATTTTTCACTTATCATCGGGTCCCCATACTTGACCAGGAGGCAGTGGCAAATCCGAGTCCCAAAAATAACTAATCCCACTATAGGGATAGTCATCTATGTACAAGGGCATCTAATCCCAATGCGCAAAGAACTCAGGTTGGAATACTCGTCCGACTGCCCCACCTCCTCCTCTACACAGTAATCACCCCCACCGGCGCATCTTGGGCTCTCTCGAGCCCCCATCCTGGAGCTGTATACGAGGTCAAAGTGTCGGGATCTTCTCAAAGAAGAGCGAGCATAGTCATGGTTCACTTGCCGCTTGCATAGCGCTAACTGTCATTTCAACAATGACAGCAGCATCTGGGCCCACCCAACACACTCTCCACAAGCATCATCTTCCCTCCAGTGATGTGGTGGAGTGCCTCGTTGCCCAGGATCTGCAGCACGGTTGTGGCCACAAAACGGGTCTCTAACCTCTCTAGATCCCCGATGGGTATCTGAGTCCCCTTAACTTGGAGACCTGGTCGACAATGGCGCTCTACAAACTCCATGATGTTCCACCCTCACAGTAACACTGGCTGCATATTCCCAACCATCCCAAGTGGTGGAAGACCAGTCAGGAAATATATATCTTGCGCTATCAACTCGATCCGATGCCCCTGCACTATAAAGACCTCATGGTCTGGATCCCAATCCCTGACAATCCAAGCCAATAAGGGCTCTCCAGCTCTCATCATAGGGTTCTCCACAAACTTTAGAACCCTAAACCTGGCCAATGCACTGCAGACACCCTGATCCTCCCAGATCTCCGACCGTAATGTGCCCAGGTCTCTCTCTCTCCAATTGATCCATAATTCTGCCATATCTGCACAAAACCATCATACTTGTCAATGTACAGATAGGAAAGACTATATCCAAACACAAAAACCCAGTTCTCAGCCAAAAAACAGCATACAAAAACCCCTTCCTGTCAGGTTGCACTTTTCAGGCCCAATCTTGGGACAGGTCGTAGTTTTCTACCCATAATCTGCTACCCAGGTTGCAGTTTTTGCCCCAAAAAGTGCGACCCGACCGAGAAGAGGAGCAGGGGTATGTTCCTGAGCTCTCGAGACTTAAACTGAACTTTCAATCCACTAAAATGAAAGAGTAGGGTTAGGCCTCTTACCTGCAACTGACGGATCTCGATTCCAATGGTCAATTTGTCC
The DNA here is from genome assembly GCA_034641835.2 of Pinus albicaulis. NCBI lineage: Eukaryota > Viridiplantae > Streptophyta > Pinopsida > Pinales > Pinaceae > Pinus > Pinus albicaulis. The sequence continues at coordinate 537,736,603 of CM076579.1, read as the reverse complement.
ACTACAAACGCCACAAGATTTAAGGCCTTCTCTCCTCTCTGCATTCACCACAGCTCCACATACAAATGAGTGAATCTGGAGGGAAAATGCCTTATTAAAAGAGAAACCCTTATTTTTTCTTTTGTCTGCTGCGGCCAAACCTTAGCTCAGTTTGAAAAACCGTCTACACCGTTGGAAATCTCTCATCGAGCCCTCAAATGGGTATCTGTTAGTTTTTTGTGATTTGATACTTCACCAGGACACATTTTTTCCATGAAATGTCACTTCACCACTCCCCAAAATCTAATTTCTTCACTTGCGACACTTGTACTTGGGGGCACCACTTTGCCTTCATACTTTTCCATGCTCGTGTCGAGTTTTGTCATGAGTAACTGTCATGTACTCATGTTTTTATGGTCCCCATTGGACCTTTTTTGTGTGGCAGCACCATCGAGTTGCCCTTGTTTAGAGCATCCGAGTTGAGTCATCATTACATTCATGGAGTCTATCCCAAGTCCCTTTGTATCCCACTATAGTCCTCCATCCTTCATTGCTTGGTTCCTCTCTGTGTCGCACATTATGGCCTTCAGTCTCACTATCCCCTATCCCTCATGATGTTGTGTCAGTTACTTCCAGGTCATCCATGCCCTTTATGCTCTAACAAGGTAAGTCATCCGTCTGCTACTCAGTACCCCACATTTCATCATCATCCTTGGTGTCAATCTGTTAGTCACTCTACTATTTTCTCTCGTGCCTTAGTTGAGGATCGCTTATTGCCCCACCTATGGCAGACCTCCTTCTGTCGACATTAACTCTTTCATTCTAGAAGACAGGTCTAGAGGGTGGTGTACCTTGGTTCCAGCTTCCACTTTTTTTCGGTGCCTCGGATCAGACAAAGGGACTCCTTATTTCCCTTTGACTTGATTTTTTCTGAGCTCCAGCTCCTTTCATCATGATCGAGATATGTATACTTTACGGTTCAGTGATGCAGCAGATGATACCGATGATTCTCAAGTGTGTGTGAGATGTTTTTAACCCTCATGAGGGGGTGGCCCTATAGGTAGCCCCCCACATGCCCAGATTACCTCTTCATTACAGCCTTTGATGCAGCTCCATATATTTGATGATGTCGGCTTCAGTCGCTTGCAACGCCTTTTTGTTTGCATGTATCAGTCAAATTTTCAGAGCCCTTTCCTGTTTACAGGGGCATTTGGGTTGTATTTATATCTCATGTACTCATATATTATTGTGTAAATCCTGGTTGTTATCCCAGGCACAGTATGTATGTGGGATTCATTATCATGTTTTTACCTGGCTCATGTTTATGCCAGCATGTACTATATTGTTCAGTCCCTTGTTTACTAGATGCATTATTCTTTGTACTTTGTCTCGGCGGGCATAGGTATGCCTCCCCCGCTGCTTATAGCACAAGTACACACTCATAAAAGATACTTGTCGCACCTGTAAGTCTCACCTCCTTAGGGTCTAGTCCTTTAGCGCTTCGGTCTACCTTACATTTCTCTCTCTTTGACTTCCCCTTCGGTGTCTAGTGATTGAGTTCTTACAATGTACTTTGGTCATACGATTAGCTCCTAACGCTCACACGCTGGGGGGAAATATGTTACACCATTTTTTGGTCATCTAACCTGTTATTATTAGATGGACCTAAGTACACCATGTAAGACCAATTTTACCCTAAGTAAAATTTCTTTCACTATGAAAAATAACTTAGTAAAACACCTTTATTAAGTTGTTTATGGTCTAAACAGGAAACCCCATGAGGAAATATTAAATAAATCCACATTTTTTTTATTTTCCTCAAGGAATAATCAGTTAAAAAATAGTTTAATTACTATTCCTGGTCATATTCAACCCAAAACGGGAAAATTAAATAGATAAATTATTATTTATCTTATTATTTTCTAGGAATAATTATTTAAACCTTATTTAAATAATATTCCTTGTTAAATTTGACTAAATCACTCATAAATAGTTAAATAAATAATTATTTATTTAATTATTACTTAAACACATCCTTAAAATGATAAATAAATCATTTATTTATTTATTATTTACAAATAAAGGGATTTGACCGAAGTCAAATTCCTTTTCCCCCAATAAAAATAATAAAATATTCCATAAAAGTTGGATCTTGATTTGGTTAATAATATTTTAATTATGCACCAATATCTAGACTAACTCAATATTTTGTTATAAATAGAAGGGTTTTTCCATTCATTCATCACCTTTTGTTTCCTAAGATCACTCTAGATCTATACTTTTGGTCTGACTCTGATCCACCATCATTGTCATATTTTTCTATATTTTTGCTTGTGAGTTCCATTTTCGTCTGGGTTTTCTACACCATCGAGGGAGAGGAATTTTAGATCTGAAGTGCTGAGGACTTACAAGAACCCATCCGATTGAGGAGAACTGGTAACATCCTTCTTTGTTTTCCTCCCATGTGCCCTTAATTGCGCCGAGAGGCGCATCTACAGCCCAATATGACCCTGATGTCAGGTGGGTCACGTCCTCATACAAAATGTCGGCTTAAGTTTTAAATTAAAAAAATAAATAAATAAATAAAAATCGCATTGTGCTAGAACATATATCAATTTCTAATACAATTATGTATTATTTATATAATTTGAATGGATAGTAAATTATATACATGAATTTGAATGGATCATAAATTTACCTTTAACAAAAAAAATTACCACATTTAATTTCCAAATTAAGTAAAATTTTAAACATCTTTACTCTTTACTAAAGTCAATACCATTTCCTAAAACAAAGGAAAAGAGTTAATTCAACACAAACAATCAAAATCCAAAATCTTTTAATATTTCTTTTAATTAAATATTTGTAAAATGAATTTATACTTACTCCAGAGCTATGGTAAATAAATAAAAAAATATATAAACTAGATGTATGGTAAATGAATAAAAATTCTTTTTATATTTATTCCATAAACCTTTTTATATTTAAAAAAAACTTTAAAAAGAGGTTTTATTTAGATGAAGCCTATGGGACGAATACCATGGGACAAATTAATATTGATACCATGGGCCAAATACCATGGGTAAATAAATAAATATAAAAGAGGTATAAACAAGTATGATAAATAAATAAATTAATATAAAATAGACATAAAGAGGTATGGTAAATAAATGAATATAAAAGAGGCATAAAGAGGTAAGGTAAATAAATAACAATATATCAAATATGATTATAAATAAAAATCTAATTATATAACAAGCCTATGGGCCAAATACCATAGTAAAGAAAAGGGGTATGGTAAATAAATAAAAATATAAATAAACTAGAGGTATGGTAAGTAAATAAAACCTATTTTCATATTTACTCCATAATCTGCTTTATATTTACAAATATTTATGTTCATTAGCTTACATAACTAAGAAGAAATAGAGAGAGAGAGTGATAAGGGAGAGATGGAGAGAGAGTGTGTATGTTTAGGGGTGAGATAAAGAGACAAAGTAAGATGTATGGAAAGAAGGGGGGAGAGAAGAAGTGAGAAGGAGAGAGGGAGGGATATAGTAATGTAGTTGGAGAGAGAGAGGGGTGGAAAGAGAGAGAAAAAGAAAGGGATGGGGGAAGAGAGAGGATTAGAGAGAGAGAGAGATATGGGAGAAGAGAGAGGATTGGAGGGAAAAGAGAGAGAGAGAGGTGGGAGAGAAAGGGAGAGAGAGGAGGATGAGAGAGAGGAGGAGAGTGATGGGGAAGAGAGAGTATTGGAGAGAGAGAGAGAGAGATCAGGGAAGAGAGAGGGATTTAGGGGAGAGAGAGAGAGAGGAAGGACGAGAGGGATCGATAAGAGAGATGGAGTTGGAGGGGGAGAGATGTAGGAAATAAGAAATATAAAGAGTGAGAAGTGGAGAGAGAGAAGGAGTGACAAGGGAGAGACAAAGAGAGAGCGTGTATGTTTGGGGCTGAGATAAAGAGACAAATAAGGAGAGATGGAGATAAGGGGGGAGAAGGAGATATAAGGAGAGAGGGAGGGATATAGTAACATAGTTGGTGGGTGAAGAGAGAGAGAGATGGAGAGAGATATGGGAGAGAAAGGGAAAGAGAGGAAGGAAGAGAGAGGATGTGAGAGAGTGGAGAGAGGGAGGGAAAGAGAGATGGACTTGGAGGGGGAGGGGGAGAGAGGTAAGAAGAAATAAATAGAGAGAGAAAGGTGGGAGAGAGAGAGAGTGAGTGAGTGATAAGGAAGATGGAGAGAGAGGGAGAGAGGGGGAAGATAGAGATATAGATGGAAGGTGAAGAGAGGGAAGAAGAGAGAGATGGGGAGAGGAGGGGATTGACAAAGAGATTGATATATATATGGATTGCGAGAGTGTGTGTGTTTAGGGGGGTGAGATAGAGAGACAGAAAAGAAGAGATGGAGGGGGATATAGATATGGATGGAGGGTGGAGAGAGGGAAGAATATTTCTCACACCAGATGGATTGATATAATTGGAGATGGTGATTTATAATCCTATTTGATTATTTGCACTATATGCATCGATTTTAGTGTAGATATTTATTTCTAATGATATTTGATTACTTGCACTAGATGCATTGATTTCAGTGTAGGTGGTGATTTCTAATACAGTTTGATTGCTTGCACTGAATTTGTTGATTTCAATTTAGATGTCGATTTATAATTATATTTGATTACTTGCACTAGATGAATTGGTTTCAATGTAGATGATTTCTAATCCTATTTGATTGTTTTCACTAAATGCATTGATTTCAGTGTAGATGGCGATTTCTAATCCTATTTGATTTATTTGAGTAAATGCATTGATTTCAGTGTAGATGTTGGTTTCTAGAGAGAGAGCGAGAGAGAGAGAGAGTGATAAGGAAGATGGAGAGAGAGGGAGAGAGGACAAAAAGAGGAAAGAGAGATATTAATGGGGGAGAGGGAGAGAAGGGGAAGATAGAGATATAGATGGAAGGTGAAGAGAGGGAAGAAGAGAGAGATGGGGAGAGGGGGTGATTGAAAAAGAGATTGATATATATGGAGTACGAGAGCACATGTGTTTAGGGGGCTGAGATAGAGAGACAAAAAAGAATAGATGGAGGGGGATATAGATATGGATGGAGGGTGGAGAGAGGGAGGAATATTTCTCGCACTAGATGGAATGATATATGTGGGGATGGTGATTTCTAATCCTATTTGATTATTTGCACTAGATGCATCGATTTTAGTGTAGATATTTATTTCTAATGATATTTGATTACTTGCACTAGATGCATTGATTTCAGTGTAGGTGGTGATTTCTAATACAATTTGATTTCTTGCACTAAATGTGTTGATTTCAATTTAGATGTCGATTTATAATTATATTTGATTACTTGCACTAGATGACTTAATTTAAATGTAGATGATTTCTAATCCTATTTGATTGTTTGCACTAAATGCATTGATTTCAGTGTAGATGGCGATTTCTAATCCTATTTGATTTCTTTGAGTAAATGCATTGATTTTAGTGTAGATGTTGGTTCCTAGAGAGAGAGAGAGTGAGTGATAAGGAAGATGGAGAGAGAGAGAGAGAGAGAGAGAGGACAAAAGGAGGAAAGAGAGATATTAGCGGGGAAGAGGGAGAGAAGGGGAAGAGAGGGAAGAAGAGAGAGATGGGGAGAGAGGGTGATCGACAAAGAGAATGATATATATGGAGTGCGAGAGCGTGTGTGTTTAGGGGGGTGAGATAGAGACAAAAAAAAAGAGATGGATGGGGATATAGACATGGATGGAGGGTGGAGAGAGGGAAGAATATTTCTTGCACTAGATGGATTGATTTAAGCAGAGATGGTGATTTATAATCCTATTTGATTATTTGCACTAGATGCATCGATTTTAGTGTAGATATTTATTTCTAATGATATATGATTACTTGCACTAGATGCATTGATTTCAGTGTAGGTGATGATTCCTAATACTACTTGATTGCTTGCACTGGATGTGTTGATTTCAATTTAGACGTCGATTTATAATTATATTTGATTGCTTGCACTAGATGCATTGATTTCAATGTAGATTATTCCTATACTATTTGATTGTTTGCACTAAATGCATTGATTTCAGTGTAGATGGAGATTTCTAATTCTATTTGATTGCTTTGAGTAAATGCATTGATTTCAGTGTGGATGTTGGTTTCTAATATTATTTGATTGATTGCATTAGGTGCATTGATTTCAATGTAGAAGTTATTTTCTAATCTTATTTGATTGCTTGCATTAAATTCATTGATTTCAATGTATATGTTGAATTATGATTTGATGTAATTGGATATCTGATGGTACATTAATATTAAAGTGATTGGATTAACAATATGCATTGATTTTAGTGTAAGCACAAAAAGTTATTAACAATGTAGATTGATTTTTGTGTTATAGTAATTTAAGCTATTAATATTGGAGAGCAAGAGAGACAAGGTATCATTTTTACTACAATAGATCAAGCTAAAGATTTAAATGGTTTACGATTTAAATTTTCTTTTTCATATAATCGATATGAAAAGATAACAAAACTAACAAGGGAGGAAATAAGAATAGTAGAAGAAAATAGTTTGAGATTGATTGTAACATGAGTACGTTCTTATTATTCACATTTTCTATCTTTCAACACTATTATTGTCCCTTTGCATTTAAAAAAAAATATTTCATCATTTTTCATCATTATAGTTATTAAGAATAATTATCATCTCAACGAACTGAGGTAACTAAGAAAATTTAAAATTAAAATGACCAAGTTAATCTCATAAATATTTAGCATATTTAAAATTATTATATTAATATTTGATATATTTACATATTACTGATAAAATTAATCATATCTTTGATAGATTTTCCTTGGCAGCACACGACTGAAACCAACCTAGATCCATCTTACATCTCAAAAATATACAAAAATTTTAATAATCTGAAAAATGTGACATTGATGCCTCCGACTGGAACCAGCCTAGATCCATCTAACTCTGGATCTATCATGCGCCGAGAGGGATCAAATCTCTCGAGGTGCAAACCTTTCCTCAAGTTTTGCACTCAAACAATAGGTTTGCACCTTGAGAGATTTGATCCCTCTCGGTGCATGATACATCCAGAGTTAGATGGATCTAGGTTGGTATAAAATTCATTCAACATATTCTTGTCTTGTCTTTTGGATGCATGGAGTAAATCTCATTTTTATTTACTGCTTAATGTCTTTTGATGCATAGATCTATATTTTTGCAGCATTTATCTTGGTCACCTAATTGCAGATCTGAAGATATTGGCAGTCATATTTGCTGTTAGGGTTGTTTTTTATGCACAGATAAAGTGGTATTTTTTCATACACTTGCAATTAAGATTCATACTAACATATATCCTTTTAAATTCAACCATTCATGGTTGGAAGAAGGATCTTTCATATTTTTGGTAAAGGAAATTTGATAGAAAATCCTAGTCTCAAACTGCTCATCAACAATGGTTATCTTGGTTAGAAATCTCATGGAGCTAAAGAAGATAGTTTTGTTCTCGGAGAGAAAACAGAAAACAAAACAACAAAAATAGCTCACAGAAATATAATCTAAATATGAACACCTTTCTCACATATTCTCCTCATCTTTCTCGATATAAATAACCTAGAAATTAAGCTTTATGGAAGTTAGGAAAACTTAGATCCTAAATATGGAAGAAGAAACATGAAGACTAAAAAGTAGGGCTACTTGGATAAAAATGGGAGATGTCAAAACTAAATTTTTCCATAGCTATGCAAATAATAGGAGGAACATAAATACCATATGGGAGCTTGAGGTAGAATATGGAAAAATAGTCTCGTCCACTAAGGATTTAAAAATTGCAGCATCATCCTACTTTTCATCTCTCTTCAAAGATCTAGGGTCCTCTAACATTATCTCATAGCTGCAATTAATCAAACATTATACATGCTTCTTCACTCAAGAAGAATTGAATATGATTGGTATCCCGGTCTCCCTAGAGGAAATTGAAGGATTTTGGAAAAATTTCTCTAAAGAAAAAAGTTCAGGATTAGATAAATGGATAGTGGAACTATTCCTCACCTTTTTTTTATATCATAGGATCAATTTTCTACAGGATGGTAGAGGAATATAGAAGATCAGGGAAAGTGTCGGTAGACATCAATGATACCTACATAGCCTTGATTCCAAAATTCTTAAAGCCCAAGAAATTTTTGGACTTCAAGCCCATTTCCCTATGCAACCTAGTATATAAAATAATCTCCAAGATAATCTCAAACAAGATCAAGAGGATGATAGAAGAAAAGTTTCCACTAAATAAATTTGGTTTCCTTGCTGATAGGCAGATTAATGATGCCATTTCCATTTCCCAAGAAGCCATCCATTCTATTAAGTCCAAAAAAATTAAAGCTCTTGTACTTAAAATGGGTCTTCATAAAGATTTGACAAATTCAACTGGTCTTTCCTCATACTTTTTCTCCTTCAAATCGAGTTGAGCTTGGAGGTTAAAAACTGGAGCATGGGTTGTGTATCCTTAGCCAACTTCTCCATCCTTATCAATGGTTCTCCTTCCAAAAAATTCATCGACTCTCGGGGTCTCAGGAAGGGATTCCACTTGTTTATGTTTTGTTTTCAATTGTGATGGAAGGTCTAAGTCACCTTCTACTGAAAGAAAAATAGGATGGAAATATAAAGGGCATTAAAATTTCCAAAAAAAAATTCATTACTCATATTCTCTTTGTGGACAATGTACTTCTTCTGGGTTTAGTAATCATATTTGAATGGCATGCATTCCACAGAATAATAAACCTCTTTTGCAATGCCACTAGAATGGATATCAATCTTAATAAATTGTCCTTTCATCAATTGATAGTCAACCCAAACGCACTTTTGGAGATTCATTATATCTTTCCATTGCAGATTTAGACCTCACTCGAAAATGGTATCAAGCATCTCAACTTATTTCTCAAACCAAACAACTATGATAAAGAGGACTAGAAGTGGATGATAAGAAAAGTAGAGCATAAAATTAATTTATGGTGTAACAATTGGATGTCACTTGGGGGAAAATGATCCTATTCCTGTAGCCCCACAGTCCCATTTTGTAGGTGTTTTGTCTCTTCCTTTAGCTGCACAGTTTTTTTCTCTGAATCTACAGGTCCTTCCTATAGCTTAATGGATTTTCCTGAAATATTGGTTTCCTTGATACGCAGCCTTCTTTGTTAGATATGTGGTTGTTTTCACTTGATTTTATTGGAGGTGATTTGCACTTATTGTCTATTTTCTTTCATATATTCCTCCTTTTGACAACTAACTAATTCCTCAATAGTGATGGGTGTTGGAGAAGGAGGCTGAGGCTTCCCTTATCTGATCTTGTTACTCTTTATATTCTTAAAGTATGTTAGGGCTTTATTTTATTTCCTTCCTTGAGGTTTGGTTGGGGTACTTAAGCCTACTCGTGTAGAAACAATTTCCTCCTCTATGTTCCCCTCTATAGTGCTTTCTTTCTCCTCCATTGTCCTTTTCTTTGGTGGCCTGGATGATGTTCATGTGGCCTCCTGGATATTTTTTCCTATTTTTGTTACTCAAGATTGGCTAGCTCCTCTTTAGGAACTTTTTTCATTGTTTCTACCTTAGTTTGTGTCTTTGTATTTTCTTCTTCCTTCTCCACTTCTTATGATTTTCCTTTTGATTCTTCTTCTTCAATTTTATCTTCCTCTTCTTTAGACTCCCCTTTTGTTGCTGCTCCTTCTAGTTCTAGCTGAGCTTAGGCTTGAATCTCTAAGAAGGCCTCTCTATCCATATCTATAAAATCAACCCAAGGAATAAGGTTTTGGATAAACTCTAAAGCATCCATGACTATTAATTTCATTAGCCCATGGTGTGCTAGGTACTGGTCCTTTCCTCATTTTACCCTTAGGATAATTTCCTTTATTTACTAAAGAAGGAAATGAGGGATGCTAATGCTTTCTTGTATAAGAAATTCCATTTGGAATTTTAGTTTATAGAGAAACCTCAATTGGTATCCATACACAATACTAAGTCTCCCTTCACATGAGATATATTTTTAGGATACTTCATCCCAAGGATAATTCAAACTCTCCTTTCTTCATTTTTTTCTTCTATGGGTTCATATTCAAGAAATAAGTTTTTATTTGTTGTAATGGCCTTAGTTCTTTCCTATTTTCTCCATCTTATGCCCATGGGAAGTGTGGGGACCCTACTTATAACTTCTTCATTTGAGTAAATGATGAGGCCTATAAATATAGTGATGTAATCATGTCCCTTTGGTTGTTGGAGTTTCAAGGAAAATTTTGGGTTAATTTCATATTCAATGCCCCTGTGTTTTTTGAAAAAAAAAAATAACCATGATGATTTGTAAAAATATTCTTGACATCAAGGTGCAAATGGACAACTCTCTGTTTTTGCACTTTGAAGAGGTGTTTTTTTCTTTCTTGTTCATATCTGAAGAATATTAGGATTTAATTGTTTTCTTAGTTCCTTATTTTACAGGATTCCAGGCACTGTTGCACTGTATCTAAATCCTTGGTCTCTAAACTTAAATCCAATGAAGGAATTATCCTCATTTTGTTATGGGTTTGCATCCCCTTTTTTGTTGATCTTTTGGGACAAGGCTATTCTAAAGGATATCGATGGTGACTTTGGGAATTTACTTGAAGTGGTAGAACACAAGGGATGCCAATTTTTGTGTCTTGTATTTGTGTTGAAGTCGAGTTGGATAAAGGTCTTGTGGAGGCCATTCCTCTATAGCTGGATGAGAGGATCTTCCTCCAATAATTGTATTACTATCTTCCTCCAATAATTGTGTTGATATGTTGGAAACACTGAGAAGGGGTGAATCAGTATTTCGCTTACAGTTAGTTAATTATAATTTTTCTCATAATTGTAGCACAAGCATATGCTTCAGAATTAAACCCTTGATGTCTTTTCATTAATATCTTTAACGTTCTGCTCCACATACACTGGTACCTTCTTATTTCTGAAGATGTAAACCCTTCTCTATCCATGACAACTGACAGTGATGGAGATACAAATAAACTGAATTTAGTGGGATCATAAGTTTGTGCTTTAGCAATATTCAAACCTTCAATTTCAATATTGTATTCTTCAGATAAATGTTGCTGGAAATTATCAGAGTTTTTCTCAGAATTGTAGCACAAGCATAAGCTTCAGAACTTTATAAGGACACTATTTAGGCCACCACTATACAACAAATATGTCCTACAGGAGGGTTGTAGAAATACCCTTCAGATCCATTGTCAAATGTCAAACTTGCACAAGGTATACCAGATCTTATTTCTGCAACATGATTTACCTCAGTTTGTAGATAATATTCTCAAGGACAGGCTTCAATCACAATGCAGATTCACCATTAGTTTCTCTGTCGGAAAAATTATTTGCTTTGTCGTAATGCTTAGTTATTTGCTATGTTATCATTAAGACGAACAATTTGATCCATAATACATATTTTTCATACCCATCAAACATTTCTACTTCTGGAATACTAGGATAGCATAATGGGTATTAAAATTTTTAAATATGGGTTAACCAAATATTTAGACAATGAATAGTGAGGGAAGATCCACTTATATCTGTATTTTTCCTGTTTATGGGACCTACCCAATATATGTATCTTGATCTGGAAAAATTAAAGATAGGAACAGTAATGAAGAAAAACATGTTTGTCCCTGCATTTCATCAGTATATTTTTCCATTAAATAGATCAAAATTATTATAATCCAATATAATAAAGTACTGAAACATTTCGTTGTTTCATTCAATGCCATTATGAAAAACTGGACAAAGAAGGTCAAATACTTGGCATTTGCAGGATTGTGATAGAACTAAAAATAATTTTACTAAAATTATCCTCACTGATGATTTTCCTTTGCTTTCTCGTGTAGCAATTTCTCTTGTAAAGAACACCCAGAAAACATGTTCCAATTTAGAGGTACTGAGACAAATGTATGGTAACTTTTCAATCCACAAAGTATGTTGACATAATTCTTTCCATTCCTTATGCTTCTTCTATGATGTTTTGAGATGTCTCCAGATATTCTCGATCATGTGATTGACTCGATGGCTAGGAATCTTTTTTTCTTTCCATATTGTTCTTTGCTAGGAAAGTTTGTACATTTTTTTCAAATAGTCTTGATCATGTGATTGACTTGATGGCTACGAATCTTTTTTGTTTTTCCTTATTTTTCATTTCTAGAAAATTTTAGCATTAAAGACAAGAAGATTGATCTCTCTTAGTTTTCTTATTCAAGTATACCTCCCTAAGCTAAATCTTCCCTTCTGAATTAGACTCTTCAACTATGTGACTACATGATTTTATTTGTGGTGTGGATGTGGCCTTTAAGGGGTGCTTTAGAATAATAGTTTCCTAAATTAGTGGACACTCTCCACTGGACATTAATCTCAATGCTCAGGAGTCATGTTCCCCTCTAGGATCTAATCTATTTTTCACATTTTCAAATATATTTTTTTTCAAAATCAAAGTGTCTGACAATTTTGGGATCACTATGTGTGTAATATAGACAAAATTTTCTTAAAAATAAATGTGGCATAAATTTGTCTTGACCTTGGAATGCAACAACATCAAGATGCAGGCAATCCAGTCCTAGAAGTTGAATGAAATGGTGTGACCTTCAAAATACCCAAGGATAGTAGATACCATAGATGATACCCCATTATGTTACTCACCACTAGTTGTGAAACCTCTCCATCATTAAGGCAACCAAATAAATTCAATCATTTTATTCTATGAAAGAGCCTCTTCAGAGAGGATTAATGTTCAGAAATATAAGATTCATTTCTTTAATGTCAACCTAGGTAAGACAAGGAATTGTCGAACTTTTAGTATATGATAAAGAACCTCTTCCATGTAAGTATTCTATCATCCCCTTATTCTTGGGTCAGGAAATAGAATCCAAATATAGAAAATGATATCTTATGGGATGGCTTTAGGAAAAATTCCGTCTGTAATACAGTCTATAAGGTGATCTCAAAGGTGGTCGCAAATTCACTGAAAACTATTCTCGTAGTATCATATAGAAACCCAAGGACCTTTTAAAGGGAAGCATACTTTGGATGGCATCACAATAACGCATAAATTTATGCACACATTGGTTTACAGGAAAAAGGAAGGCATGTTAATCAAACTAGATAGGGCCAAATCTTAGTATAGGCTTAACTGAAACTTCTTAAATACAGTTGTCCAAAAGTTTGGATTCTCAATGGATTGGAGGCATTAGGTGAAAGCAAGTTCCCATCTCCCACCTGCAACTCATAGATGATACCCCATTATGTTACTCACCATCGGTTGGGAAACCTCTCCATCATGAAGGCAACCAAATAAAGTCAAGTGTTTTATTCTATTAAAGAGCCTCTTCAGAGAGGATTAATGTTTAGAAATCTAACATTCATTTCTTTAACGCCAACCTAGGTAAGACAAGGAATTGTCAAACTTGTAGTATATGATAAAGAATCTCTTCCATGTAAGTATTTTGGAATCCACTTATTCTTAGGTCAGGCAAGAGCATTGTACAAAAACATAAAGAAGTAGTCACAATGGAAAGGGTAATGGATCTATGTTGGAAGAAAACTGACTTTTAAAATAATTCCTCCAAGCTCTGAAAAATAATCCCTTCTCAATCCTAAAATTTCATGTGGGTATCCTAGTCTCAGTGAATTAATTCTCTTTGGCAAGGCACAGAAGTGGTCAAGAAAATTCCTTTTCTTTCTTAGAGAATTGTTTTCTTACCCATGTTTTAGGGTGGAGCTGGATTTAGATTGGCCAGTGGGGCCAACTCTGCTCTTGTAGGTTTGGAGACTTTTTTCTGAGCACTCTAAAATGTGGAGCATTCTGAGAGAAATTATGGAGACTAAGTACAATATCACAACTCTGGACCTAATCAAAAGGCTATGAAATTTGGTATCTGAAAAAATCAAATGTAACTTATTTTGGAATATTAGAGATGGATCAAAAAAAAAATTTGAATGAAGCCTAGATAAGGATTGCACTCCTTTCAGAGGTGGTTGGTTGGGCATCTCTTCAAGAAGCATTCCAATAGGGTTGGGAAAGAAAACTTTGCAACAACGAGATATATCTAGGAGAAGGGGTACTAAAACAAAGAATTTGGAAGGAAGTCAAGGAAGTTGGCACTGAGATACATCCAAATTCATTAAATGAACTTGTAGACCTACTGGCTAGAGTTAGTATCACCCACGAAGGAGGAATTGATTCCTTGAAATGGAACAACTATGTTTAAGAGGAACACTCAGAAAAAAAAGGATAAGAATCCATAATAAGATGAGGGAAAGAGGAAAGATAGTAAGGTTTTCTAACAAGATCTGGATCAAAGAAGGTTGAATGAAGACTAAATCTTTTCTTTACTTGGTGGCTAGGGATAACATTTTCACTAGGGATCAGTGATGAAAAGATGCATTTGAGGCCCCTCTAGGTGTTTGTTGTGTAAAGAGGAGGAATGGGCTAACCATGTCCTTTTGAATTGTACCAATTCTTGGAGGCCTATGGTGGAATTCTCCATCATTTAGATTTCTAGTTCGTGGCTAGGCATTTTCACAGGGGATCGGTGATGAAAAGAGGGGAATTCAAGGCCACTCTAGGTGTTTGTTGTGTAAAGAGGAGGAATGGCACAACCATGTGCTTTTGAATTTCCACAACACTTGGAGGTCTATGGTGGAATTATTTGGGTTTTAGATTTAGGATAGTCCTAGCAGGAATATTTTTTTGAACCAGTGGCAAGTAGGTATCATTCCTTGAAAACAAAAGCATTGTCTTGCTTATGGAGGATATCACATTCAATGGTTTCTTGGAAAATATCATATAATATAATGGTCAGGAAACATATTTTTTTTAAATAATTTTTTGTTACCGTCAGTATTCTGATGGCTGGTTTTTTAAGAAAATATATTGTGTCGTCGGTATTCCAACGGCTATTGCTTCTAAAAAATAATTTGGAATGCCGCTCTTGCAATGCTTGATTTCTTTTAAAATTGTTTTAAACTTCGTTGTAGCGACACTTGATTTTTTTTAAAATTTTTGAAACGTTGCTCTCGCAACACTTGGTTTTTTTTAAATGTTTTGAAACGTCACTCTAGCGACACTTGTTTACTTTCAAAATTGTTTTGAAATGTCGCTCTAGCGACACTTGATTCCTTTAAAAATTGTTTTTTTACGTCAGTCTTGATACATTTACTATTTTATTATTAAAATTTATTTCCATTAGTATTCCAACGTTCTAGAAATTTTTATGGTATCGTCGGAATAGCAACAGTGTAGGGTTTCGTCGGAATAGCGACGGTTTAAGGTTTCGTCAGAATAATGACGGTTTAGGGTTTCGTCAGAATAGTGACGGTTATGGTATCATCGGAATAGAAACATTTTTTTACCGTCGGAATAGGTCGGAATAGCGACGACCATCTGGAAACGTCAGAAATTGTGTCACTCTTCCAACACTTAACTAAAGTGTCGGAATTGCGACTCTAAGGCAAACCACATTTTTCCCCGCTTCAAAGTGTTGCTCTTGGGATGCCTATGTGTCGCAAGAGCAAAATTTTGGCCGCCGGAAATTGGGCCAAATGTGCTAGTGATATTAGCTAAAGAAACTCTGAACATTTATGACAGAGGCTTTATAAAAACCGTGTAGAGGAGATTTTATGCATGGTTGTTATTATTTTACGTTATACAACAATGAACTATTAAAACTTTGTTTTAATATAAAAATAATTTTTCTTGTCTCGATGTGTGGTTGATTGATCAATTGAATTTTGCGGCCATCTGCTTATGGAGGTCCCCCTCAAGCAGTATGGTTTTTTCATTTATATTATTTTAGTTTCTAAATTTCATGATCAATTAGATGAATGCATCCCCTAACATATATTTATGTCAATTATGAATTGAGAAACAGATTAGATGTGTAGTGTTCATGTGAAGCATATGATTGAGTTCATAGATAGAAAATAGTTTGTTTATTTTATTATTAATTCAGGAGAATATGAATTGAGTTGGCATTGAGATTTTGAATTGAGAGCAAGATTGTAATTTTGAGAATCAGAGAATTAGTTTGTAGGTTTCATTTCAGAGCATGAGTGTTGTGATTTTTATTTCAAAGTAAGAGTGGTTTATCAATTTGAGAAAAGTGTGAACATAGTTTAAATTCATTTTGATTTTTCATTCAAGAGTGTGTTATAATGATTGTTGAGTTTATTCTTTTAGAAATCAAGTTTCTTTCAAATTACAGTTTAGATATCTTTCAGAGTGTGTGTGAGTGAGTATTTATGAATTAAATTTCATTTTGCAAGAGTGATATTAATTTATGAGTTTGAAATCTTTATTGGTTGTGTGGATTTCATAATTAGATATTAATATGATCATCTTTCTTAGAATTACTTTTAATACATAATTCAATCATGTGCATTATCATTTTAATTGAATAATTAAGGATTTCTAGCACAAATAGTGTACTTACACTTCGTCAGTTTACTAGCCCTGGTCAATAATTTATGTCATCAAATTGAAAAACATTTTTGCGTTGTTGTCGGGGAAGTGTAAATAGGAATCTTTCCTTTTTATTTTAACAATAAAAAACACACAAAAACATAAACATGATATGCATAGGGAAATAGATTCTAGAGGTAGATTTGTAAGTAGAGGTAGAAGTTTAATTCCAGCAACACCACTCACCACCATGACTTCGTAGTGCCACACCATCCACCCAAACTCGCATACCATTCATTGTTGGAGACATAGGCTTCCTGAGGTACTTAGATATAAAATCCAACCTAGAGATTCACCAACTTCATCAACTGGAGCAGTAGTAGAAGAAGAAGATCCTTCATCCCCAACAAAAGGAGTAATTTTCCTAAATTCAACTGGAGAACAACTTCTAGCTCACAAATTATAATTCCATAGTGAAGAAGAGGAAGAAAAAACCTATTTTAATATACCATTGATAGAGGAACCAAAAGAACTAGAAGGGGAACAAACAAACACAATTTTAGAACCTTAAATTAGTTCTGAAGAATTGAAAATGCCTGGAGAATGGGAAGGAGAAGTACACAATGTAAATGGTGAACATCTTAGGACTGGAGGTGGAAGAGGTGGAGGAAGAGGAAGAGTAGGAGGAGATAGAAGAGAACTAGATCCTGGTGGATTTCCTATCTACGATTAATATACTACAGTAACAATGAAAAAAATCTCACCCTTTGTCCTTCCTAACTTCCACAAATTAATAATTGAGGACCCTGAAACATTTCTTTTTGAGTTCAAAGTTTTATCTATATCTTATGACTATTTTCTCGACTCTCAAAAGTTGAAATTGTTTCCAACAACTCTTAAGAATGCAACACTAAAATGGTTATGGGTGGTTCATGGGTTTGATAAAAAACTCTTTTAGAACATGGGAACAAATGAAAAATACATTCTTACAGAAACACAAGGATCACTACATGCCCCATGACCTTATGGATGAATTTTTCAAATTGATGCAAAAATAAGATTAAAATATTAAGGATTTAATTGAAAGATTTAGCTACAATCTTAAGAGAGATAAAACGGAAAATTTAAATGAAGAAACTTTGAAAGCTCTCCTATTAAAATCCATTAGAGATGAATGGATATATATTTTCAACTTAATGGGTAAATGGGATATTTCTTAGTTATAATTACCAGATATTTATGAGTTATGCATGCACATTTCAAGAGGAAAGACAAAAACTGGAAAAAGCCCAAGAGATCCTGTTATTTCTAGGATTAATAAATCTGCAGCCATAACAGTAAGTAGGGATGAAATAGCAAATTTTCTTCATTATTTTAAGACAAACATTTTAGGGAGTCTTAGTGAACCAATAGATACTCTTAAAATGAAAAACAAGTAAAAATATGAAAATGTTGCTCTATCTATCTTTTTCCCTAAGTGAAGAAAGAAACATGCCTTGAGAGAATGTCCTCTTGACTTGAAGAATGTGTAAAAATCAACGATTTAACACCCAAACATATGCACAACCACCACAAAATAATTGGACTGCACCCATGCCTTGGAAACCTTAGCCTCAACCTTCAGAAAAGGATGGAAAAATCCTTATGGAAGATATCCTCAATACTCTCAATACCCTCAACCTTATACTACTTTTCCACCGCTATATTTTCCTCATTCTAGCCAACCACCTCAAGTTCAATTACAGAATCCAAATCCACAACTTTCATTACCATTGCCACAAATACCAAACCAATTGCCTTCCCAAACACTTGTAAACCCAAATAATAAAAATTCACATCTTGTTTACAATATGGAGGGACAAAATTTCCAAACTTACATGATAACTCCATTAGATCTAACAATGTTCAACTTATATATGTTAGAGTATTGGAAAAGAAGTCACCATCTGTTGTTATTCAGGAAAGTGAAAAGGATGATCATTTTGAGGAGGAGACATCACTTCATCAGGATGAAAATCCTCAAAATAAGGATTACCACTTTGAGGAAGGGACATCTCTTCATCAGAAATAAAATCTTCAAAAACAAGTCACTCTTACACACTTTAATGATACTCCAATAAACTCAACTCCCACTATGGAGCAAACTTTAGTATATGTTTCAAAATCATATTTTATTGAAAGATTAAAAATTTATAAAGGGGTAGAAAAGAGATTTTATTGCCTGAATATGATATGTTGGATGAACTGAAGAATGTTTGCATAAAAATTCCTTTGTTACAAGCCATTAAAGAAATCCCAATTTTTGTAAAAACAATTAGGGATTTAAGAATTAATACTAGGGAGGAAAAGAAAATAAGTCAAAAGAATTCAACTAGTTGGAAAAATTGCAGATATCATGATGGGAAAAACAACAATTCAAAAATATTCACATCTGGGAAGTCCCATTGTGAAAACATGCATTAATGGTGTTGAAATACCAAATACATTGATTGATTTAGGAGCGTCCATAAACATCATGAGTAAGAAAACTATGGATGAATTAAGACTTCCTAATCTTCAATAAACACCTACATTGTTACAATTGGAAAATAGGTCTGTAATTAAACCTATTGGTGTGTTAGAAGATGTATATGTATCCTTATATCCTTGGGAATATCATGTCGACTTTATTATTTTAACACCAAAGAATAACTTAGGAGGACACCCATTGATCCTAATAAGACCATGGTTAGCCACAGTTGATGCTTTTATAAATTGTAGATATGGTAACATTATTACCTATAATGGAAGTTCAACAAAGAAATTTACATTGTACCCACCTACAAAAACAATGATAGAAGTAGAAAGTGAAGAATGGATAGATGATGATATTGATATACGACCATTTTTTGCTACTTCACAAATAGATGAAGATGATAAAATTTTAAACTTAATGGAAAATAATGAATCATCTTCATACTGTGAACCTAGTAAACATTTTCAAGAACAATCTAATATTGAATATTTATCATCTATTCAAATGTCTTTACATTCTATGGAAAATTTTGGCAATTCTTAAATAGAAATTTTTCTAGGGAAAACTCTGAATGTAATCATAACTTGGAAGAATCTCAAAAGAAAGAATTATTGAAAATGCTACAAGAACATTCCTTTGTGTATGCATGCGAATATACTGATATGAAAGGAATTAACCCTAAAACTTGTATGCTTCACATATATATTGAAGAAAATGCCAAATCAATCAAACAACCACAAAGGAGGATGAATCCAAATTTAAGGGAAATTGTTGAGGAACTACAACAACTGTTAAATGTGAACTTCATTTATCCTATATCTGATATTCAATGGGTTTCACCACTAGTAATTATTTCAAAAAGGAATGTAAAATGGAGAGTATGTATTGACTATACAGAGATGAATAAAGCCACTTTAAAGGATCACTTCGCACTTCCTTTTATAGATCAATTTCTAGATAGATTAGAAAGGAAGAAATATTTCTCATTCTTGGATGGCTTTAGTGGATCTAATAAGATCCAAGTGGCTTCATAAGATCAAGATAAAACAACTTTTACATGTCCATGAGGAACTTATGCTTACAGAGTACTTCCTTTCGAATTATGTAATGCACCTGCAACATTCCAAAGGACAGTTCTAGGAACTTTTTCCGATCTAATTCATGATTGTGTGGAAGTATACATGGATGATTTTAATGTTTATGGGAAATATTTCGAAGAAGATTATAAGAATTTATAAAAATTTCTTATTATATGTAAAGAAACAAATCTTTCATTAAGCCATGGAAAAAGTTTTATGATGTTTACTGGAGGGATTGTTTTTTTCCACCATATATCGGGAGATGGAATCAAGGTGGATGCATATAAGGTAGAAGTAATTTCTATATTATCAGTTCCTATTTGTCAAAAATATGTTAGAAGTTTTCTTGGTTTTACTGGTTACTATAGAATATTCATAGAAAACATTACAAAAATTGTTTCTCCATGTTTCAAATTATTAACAAAGGATTGTGAATTCAACTAGAATTCCGATTGCCAAAAATCTTTTGAAACATTAAAAAGAAAAATTTCTGAAGCACCAATTTTGAGGTGACCAAATTGGAAGTTACATTTTCATACTTCAACTGATGCTTCAGAAAAATCTCTAGGATTTGTATTAGGACAAAATGACTTGACTCCTTATTTCATTTACTCTACAACTAAAAATTTGACTCTTGTAGAGTTAAATTATATTGTCACTGAGAAGGAATTTTTAGAATTTGTTCATGCCACCAACAAATTTAGACATTATATCACTAGTTATGAAACATTTATTCACACTAATCATTATGCAAACAAATACTTATTTAATAAATCAATTACAAAAGTAATAATTACAATATGGTTACTTTTGTTACATGAGTTTAATATTACTATTTTGGATAGACCTAGAAAACAAAACACAGTTGTTGATTTCCTGCCTAGGATCCAAAATAATAATAATAATACTCCTGTAGAAGATAATTTTCCTTATGAATATATTTTTGCAGTATCTACTAAATCCCCTTGGTTTGCAAACATTTCTAACTACTTGGCTATCGGAAATTTACCATCATACTTATCTCCTCGTGAAAAGAGAAAGGTAATTCAAACTAGTGCATCTTACTCATGGATAAATGAATAATTGTACAAAACAGGACCTGATCTAATTACTCTAAAATGTGTTAAAGAAGATGAAGTACCCGACATATTGAAAGCTTGTCATGATGAACCATGTGGAGGAAATTTTGCTGATAAAATAACTGCTTACAAAATCCTTCTCTTAGGATATTATTGGCCTTCTATTTTCAAGGATGCTAAAGAATATGTAAAGAGATGTGATAGTTGTCAAAGAATGGGGAAACATATCCTTTCATATGAAATTCCTCTACAACCTCAAGTACTCGTTGAACCCTTCGAGAAATGGGCTTTAGATTTTGTTGGTCCTATTAATCCACCATCAAGGCAGAATTGGGTAGAAGCTAAAGCACTTCCTTTTGCCATTGAAAATGTTGTAGTCTCATTTCTTTTTTAGGATATTTTTACTCCTTTTGGTGTCCCAAGGGAAATTTTGAAAGATCAAGGTACTTAATTTACATCCAAGTTGGTATAATGGAGGAATAAAAAATCAAACATCGGAAATCTAATCTATATCATCCACAATAAAATGGAAAAGTGGAATCCATTAATAAAGTAATTGAAGTCATTCTTACCAATATTTTGCATCAGCATAGAAGAGATTGGGCAGAAAATATTCCAGAAGCTTTATGGGAATATTGTATCACATGGAGAAACACTACAGGACACACTCGCTATGAACTTGTTTATGGGAATAATGTCTTGTTTCCTATTAAATTTCAAATAAAGACTTTCAAGGAAGCAGTCAAATTGGGCCTTGATCTTTCAAAAGCACAAAAACAAAGGATGGAGCAACTAAATGAACTAGATGAGATAATACAAGATGTTATCCAAAGAACCAATCTAGGTCAGAAACAAATATCTAAGTGGCACAATAAATATATAAAGGAGAAGAAGTTCTAGCCAGGGGATTAGGCCCTACTTTTTATTCAAAGTTCAAATATTCTCAAGGAAAATTTATAACTCATTGGCTTGCGCCTTATGAGATTGAAACAATATTTGATAATGGTGCAGTTAGGATCATGACTATTGATGAAGAGAAAATTACCTTCCTTGTAAATGGTCATTGATTGAGATTATATCATAAGACATTAACAAGGGAGGAATTTGTTAAAAAATTGTAGAAACATATTCATCTAAATATGGTTAAGAATGATTTTCCTTATCCTTCAGCTTGAATCACCAAGTCTTATTTATTTTCTTACTATATATATATAAACATGAAAACCAACAAATGTTGGCATTTTTATATAGAAAATCTAGGGTGAAAACCAAATTTTCTTGGAATCCTAAATTTTCTTTTTCAACCCCAATATGATTCCCATTTTTCTTTATATCCATATTTTTCACTCAAAATAAATAGCTACAGAATTGCTAAGAATATGCAACATTGAAAAATATCTACAGCTGATACTAATAGAAAATTATTGATTGGAAAAATCGAAGACTCCAAAAGAGGAATGATCAAGTTAGCAAATGAAAGTACCTAAGGAAAAATCACAAGCAACAACCAAGCATTAGAATTATCAATTCACAGGTATGTAAGTATTATATTTATAATAAAGGTAAAATATTAGAATTATGAAATAATAGAGACGTTAAATCATAATTATTCTGTCATATCAACTCAAACTAGTCGTAGAAGCCCATATGTCATCCATCATTACATTAACACTCCATTTCGAAAACCCTGTTTAAATGATAATTTTGTCACTCAATAATTTATACTTTTTTATTTTCAAAATAATTACATTCTCATCCTTTCTTATATCTCTCATTCCCCTTTCGACCTCACTTAAATCCCTCATTTTTCTCTCGACCATACCCCATTTCCATAACCCTGTCACAGAAATAATTGTGAGATGAAAATTCACCGCCATGGGGGTAATTGTTCGGACTGAACCTAATGGGAAGAAATTTATGTAAGGATATCCCCACTTAAATAAAATTTTAGAGAAGGTGCAATGATGGGAATTTATAGGAAAATTTTATGGTTTTGACAGAGAGGTGACCAAATCATTCGCTCGAGCTTTTGATGGAACGGAGGCTGCAATTGGAGATATCATAATAGTGATAACAGAGAATTTCATA
The DNA here is from genome assembly GCA_034641835.2 of Pinus albicaulis. NCBI lineage: Eukaryota > Viridiplantae > Streptophyta > Pinopsida > Pinales > Pinaceae > Pinus > Pinus albicaulis. Next base: position 537,713,392 of record CM076579.1, on the reverse strand, counting down.
GCTGATGTTACAAGGCTCCCAAGGGTTGCATAAATATGGTTTAAAAATCAAGGAATTGAAGGGGACGACTGGAGGACATTCTTAAAGAACTCGGGCATGGAAATCACTATTTTCAAGAAAGGTATTTCTAGCACATCCTTTAAAACTAAATGGAGTAATTTTCTTATAGTTATCAGAAATTTATTACATGTGAGGGTAGGTTTGATAATGTGTTTTACTACCATATTCATCTCATGATACACTTTCTTAAAGGGCATGAAATAAATTTACTTTATTTCCTATTTAATAGCTTAAGGAAAATGTGTGGTAATACTCATAGGAGGATACAGTTTATTGACAACACTATATACCACCATGGTCTTGTTCAAATTCTAATTGAAGCTCATTTAGAGAGCTTAGGATATAATTGGGAAACTTTCTAGTCAAAAACCACTTTAAGGAAGTAAAAAAAGGCATAGACAGAAGTAGAATAATAAGGATAAGTTGAAGGAAAATGCCTAAAATCTCTGTTGAAAACCCTCCAGAACAAGAAAAAAATTCATAATATGAAACTTGTTTGGTGAATATTTTGGAAAACATGAGGAAGAAAAATTTTAGAAGAAAGAAATCCAACCAGAAAGAAGAAAATACATCCACAAAAGAAACAAAAGTAACTAAAATGGAATAGAGAAACATTAAAAAACAAGTACCTCCTTCATCCACTACAAGGAGAAGTGCAAGGCTTCACAAATTAATAAAGGAACCATGCACAGAGTGTGTTAATTTATAAGTGGAGGAGGAATCAAAGTTTCCCTCACCTACTATTTCATCACCAAAGAGAAGGTCACCAGAAATTGACCCAGTACAATAATAGATATATGATTATATTGTGTCTCTAGAAAAGATAACATCTAATTCAAATCAGGGAGAAGGAATTCAATCTTTCATTCCACAAGAGCCTCCAATAATCAATACTCTAAAGCAGGAAATATTTGAATTGGAGACACCGAACAAACACCTGAAACAAGAACATGAGATCTTAAAACCACAAAATGAAATACAAATGACCCATAATAATAACATTCTCTTGCACCTAGGTGTATGGAATAAGAAGAATAAAATGCTTAAGGAAAAGAAGAAGTCTCTCAAAAGGAATTTCATAAGATTTAAAGACAAAATTTTGATGAAGAAGCCCAAGATGGCAGTTACTAAGAAGAGGGTAAAGAAGACAAACTTGGATGCTCTAGCTCAAGTTTCTGAAGAAATGCAGTGATAGAGAAAGGCTATCAGTTTTATATTTTTGCATGAGTACATGCAATGAACTTCGTGTGGGGGAATTTTGAGCCTCATAATTGCTTCTTTTTTACAATACTTTTTCACCCATTTTGACCACCATAACCATCAATGCGTATCAAATCAATGGATTCAAAGCTTGACAGGTATATGATTGTCTCATATTTCATATCTTACTAATGTTCTTTATTATTTTTCTAGTATTTGCATCAGCTATTGGATTTTGATGTTTCTGCCACCAAAATATGATTCTTCAGCTAAGTCCATTGTTAAACAAGATCCAAGGTGCCAGCTGGAGAAAAAGATTTATGGGAAGATAACGATTAGTCTACTTTATGTTTTCCTCCTATAGTCATGAATCAAATTTATGAAATAAGGTTTCAATTGAATATTCAAAGGTGAAGGTCAAGGGGTTAGCTATAACAAGCGAGCAAGAAGCGAAATAAATGCCTCACGATTTTCTTTGTCAAATAGAAAATCGTGAGAAATTTCTAATATGATATCTTCTAATATTAAATAAGTATTCTGTTAGCTAAAGAAACTTTGAAAATTTATGAAATAGGCTTTATAAAAACCGCGTAGCAGAGATGTTATGCATGGTTGTTATTATTTTATGTTATGTAGCAGTGAACTCTTAAAACTTTGTTTTAATATCAAAATAATTTTTATTATCTCAATGTGTGGTTGATTGATCAGTTGAATTACATGACCATCTGCTTGTGGAGGCCCCCCTCAAGAAGTAAGGGATTTTCATTTATGTTATTTCGATTTCTGAATTTCATGATCAATTATATGGATGCATCCCCTAACGTATCTTATGTTGATTCTGAATTGAGAAAAAGATTAGATGTGTAGTGTTCATGTGAAGCATATGATTGAGTTCATAGATACCAAACAGTTTGGTTATTTTATTATTAATTCAGGAGCACATGAATTGAGTTTGAATTGAGAATAAGATTTTAAATTTGAGAATTAAAGAATTAGTTTGTAGGTTTCATTTCAGATCATGAGTGTTGTGATTTTTATTTCAAAGTAAGAGTGGTTTATCAATTCGAGCAAAGTGTGAACATAGTTTAAATTCATGTTGATTTTTAACACAAGAGTTTTTTATATTGATAGTTGAGTTTATTCTTTTAGAAATCAAGTTTCTTTCAAAGCACATTATAGATATTTTGCAGAGTGTGTGTGTGTCAGTCTTTATGAGTTAAATTTAATTTTGCAAGAGTGAGATTAATTTATGAGTTCGAAATATTTATTGGTTGTGTGGATTTCATAATTAGATATTAATATGATCATCTTTCTTAGAATTAGTTTCAATGAATAATTCAATCATGTGCATTAGCATTTTAATTCAATAATTAAGAATTTCTAGCACAAATAGTGTACTTACACTTCGTAGGTTTACTATCCCTAATCGATAATTTATGTAATCAATTTAAGACAATTCAATTAACAAACAATACCCTCATGAATGTTGGACTTTCCATGAAATTTTATATTACATGAATATTTACATTCCATTCCATGTGTGTCCTTTGGACTTCCACTTTACAATACATTTTTAATACAATATACATTGTCCACGATAGTGATGCGGCATATGACCATTCATGACATGACCTGACATGACACTGCTGAGATGAACTTCTTGATGACATGGAAATGTCGAGCCACTGTTTTTGTTGAGATTTTATTGTCTTCGTGAAATATTTTTCCTTTTAACCTCTGCATTCCTTAGTGATAAGGAGTCTTTAATGATCACAAGTCTTGGATAGTGATTGTAAACTAGATTCCTTTCACTTTCTCCTAATCAGTCAGCTTATAAGTTCAATTGCGAGAGTGTCTTTGAGCATGTTTCCCTTCTTCCTCACCCTTTTCATCATATTTCCATGACATGATAGAGTACATGTTCCTGCAATTCACTCATGATGAGACAACATCAATCTGAAAAACCCTAGCCTAAGATGATGCATTCTAATCCATGAATTGAACCCATAACAAGTGACAGGCTAGACAGGGAGGCTTAGTGACTGCACAGTTGTGGATTTCAAGAAGGCAAGGGGAAGAATTGAGCCTTGATACTACGTAGTGCACAGTTCAGGATGAGTTGAGGGACAAGACTCCATAGTTTTCGAAGCCAATGGGATAGGCTGATGTGATGGGAATTAAGAGAACTTACTATGTAGTTATGGGGTTCAAGGAAGTTTGGACTACTGCGTAGCTGTGAATATAAAGGGCTCAGGGGATGATCCTTAGGATTTTGGTTGTGAAGTGTGTAGTTCAAGGCGGGTTGGGGGTCATGACTGCTCAATTTCGGAGGTCAGGGTTGAGGCTTGGTCACAGAAACTACGTAATTCACCATTCCTCGAACGTATAAAATTCACAATGTTCAGTGCTAAGAAGCAAGGCCAGAGCTAGAGCGTTGATACTGCACATTGAGATGAAGCTAATTTTCTCGGTCTATAATTTTTCTGAAGAATGACTAAGTGCGAGACCTGTTAGCAACCTATAAATATAGGATTCATAATTTTGACTTGACTGATGGTAATCTTGTAAACATGTACATACTTTGCCTTCTGCAAGTTGTATTCCCATATTTAGTAAAAAATCAAAAAATCAAAAAGAGTGTAAAAATTCCTAAAAGAAATATCAAAGGACTTAGAAAAAATAATATACCCCAAAAGAAAAAGATGAATAAAACATGAAAGTGTGCAAGTCTAAATGCCACTACTTTTACCTTTTACAGTTGAATATGGCAGAGTGTCAATAAATTCCATAATCCATGATGAGTTAAACAGTTTAATCTTGACTTGTCATGTTTCAATTTCACTTGTTGTAGATAGAAAATAAAGAATTAGCATACAGTTTAATCATGACAATTCAGTAGTTAGGTAGAGAATAAGTGAATCCAAAATTTTAATCTGGATTCATGGATGAAATAAGTGTAGAATTAGATATTTTTATTTCTTTCAGAAAAAATAAATGTTGTAAAGGTTGCTAGCTCAAATGCACTTAATCAAAATGGAAGAAAAAATGTTAGCAGTTAAAATTGGGTAGGTAGAAGAAGGTGAGAAGCATTATTGTAAATATTGTTCACCAGGGCTGCAAATAACTAACTTCCCTTCTCCATAGCCATTTATCATTCTAAACTATCAGTTAGAAAGGCTCAAGGCATTTCCTTGACTTATGTTGGGACTGGACCCAAGGCTCTATGGTTGATTAGTTGAAAATGTTAAAAGTCTATATTAATCCCACAAATCACATCATTTTCCATTCATGCATTCATTTCCATGAAAAATCATAAGTAAAAACCTCATTTTTACTTAATGATGCTCTAATCCCCATTTGATTAATTTCCCACATTTCATGAAAGCATAAAACCCTCAAAATGACATTTTATCCTATGTTGAAGTGATGAAGTTATTATAATGTAAACTTGTCTTTAAACTTCACTTTTCTTAGTTATATTAATGTGTTTTGAGTATACATTTTCCCCTTGTCGTATTAACTCTAACTTATTTACTAATTCCTTAGAAAAATAACCTTCTCATATTAATATAACTCCCTTTTTATTAAATAGCCCCAAAAACCCATTATTATAACTTTAGCCAAAGTTTATTATCCCCACATGGTTTAAAAATACCCAAAATAAACCCCCTTTGGCTAAAAATAACTTTATTTAAATATCCCGCCACCTTATGGTTATTAAGCCTATTTGGTTTAATTAAATATATAATAAAAATATAAAGAAAATCCTTAAACATAGTTCATATATGTTTAAAACAAAAACTGTGAATCCTGAAGTTTAATTTAAGCTAAACTTCAAGAACTCCTATAACATTGTTAACATCATTTTTTCCCTTTCCCAATTACCCTTAACCCAAGGGTAAAACCTTCACCTATCATTTTTTCCCGATACATACCCCTTTACCAAAGTCCTAACCTTGGTTAAACTTTCATAAGCCCCTCCTCGTCCACTTTATTCAATGTATAAAGTATGTTTATACACAAACCTTAACAAATACCTCCTCACCCTCGGCTTTAATCTCAGCCTTCATATCTTCCTAACCCATTGATCCTACGGTTTAGAATGAACGCAATAAAATCAATCCCCAGGCCCCATCCTTCCCTGTCGCATCACATTACAACCGTCTGATCATCATTCCATTTGAAATCTAATGATTCTCATCAAACGCGATAACCGTATTTCATTCCCATCCTTCCCCATCGCGTTGAATAATATCCGTTTGATCGTCAACACCTTTTTAAATCCTACGGCCCAAATGCAATCCGATAAATCCTTCCCTCGTCCCCACCATTGTCATCGGGTTAAACTACAACCATAGATCTCCACTTACCATATCTACGGCTCACGTTGAAAGCCCCGGCCCCACTGCACTTACTCCGCAACTTTAAATAAACTCTCCATCGTTCGCATCGCGGAGTCGGATCTGACGATGCAGATCCAATATCGCGTGACTAAAATGATCGACCAAAGTTTTGGAAAAATTATGCGATAAAAGTTTTTTTTTGAATACCGCCCAATGCGACGTATCAATTTTTGATATGATCACGTTCAAAAAGGTTAAAACCATTTACCATGCAAATCCAACGCGAAAACAACCAGCGGTTTTTCGCAATCGAAAAACCAAATCCGCCTCGCCCTGCCTTTAATAAACTTGTAATTAATGCCGAATATGATGATTTTTTAAGGTTAAAATTTAAGATATCATTATTATATCGGTTTGTTGCATTCCCTACTGATTTAACTCCCGCCCTGACTGTGTTAAAAGAATTTCGAGCCTATGTTGACCAATGTATAAGCCCCGAAGCTAAACTTTACCACTGACTAAGATCCAGTTTAAATTGAAGATACCCTTTCGACATAACAAAGCACATTGTTTCAGCTCCAACTAATCAACAGAAGTCCAAATTTGACCACAGAAGCTTCAGAAACCCTGTCAAATCATCAAAATACCTGCAAATTAAGGAAACGTTAATTCATCTGTAAACCCCTTTAAAGCCAAAATCCTCATTTTGTAGTCTCTTTTTGAAAACAAATTCTGAACACAGATTGATTAAAATATTTCTTTTCCACATTTGTACCATTCAGGAAACCCTATTTCCTGTATTAGCCCAGTTTGCATCTCTCAGAAGCCTAGTTTGAGCAAATAAAACTTAAAATAAGCCATCCTTAGCCTAAATTGCTCAGTTTCATCTCTGTTAAAGTGAATAACTCCTGCAAACAATTTAATCTTGCAGTAGCTACCCAAAATGCCTAAAAAACAGATGTTAAACCTCCACAGACTGATCTCATTCCACAAGTCTTTCAAAAAACCTTCAATCACCTCCCCGCAGACTTGGATTTCATTAACAAATTGTTTGATTTTTGCAGGTAAAAGTGAAATCATAATTCACAATGACATTGAAAACATAACAGTTAACGAGTATCAGTGGTTAAAGTGTATCAAGTAAAAGTCAGAGTGAAAGTTAAAACAAAGTTACAAGAGTAATCAAAGGTAAACAATAAAAGTAAATAAAGAGGTAGTAAAATGGTAAAAAGAGATGAAAATACTTTCACCAACAATGAATTTTATCCAAAGTGAAATTAAAACAATTAAAAGAACAAAAAGGTGAAAAGATGAAAAAGAGAGCAAGAAGGGACATTTTTTGCACAAATTTCATGTTCAAGTCATTGTTTTGCAGAACATATTGTGACCAATTCAAGATGAATTTTGCAAACCTGAAGGAGGTTTATGTTCTTAAGAGGCCATCTACAAAAACCTCTCTCACTTTTCTAATAGCCATTATGGATTGAGAAATATTTAACAATATTGGAGAGCACTTTTTGCAAAAAATTCCTGTTAAGTCATCATTTTGCAGAGAAGATTGTGGCCAATCAGAAATACATCATACAAAACTTAATGAGGTTTTTGTTCCTAAGAGACCCATCTGCAAAAACCTATCTCAATGTTTGCACAGTTATTTCATAATGAGATATACATGCACATATTTACAGCTTATTTTTCAGACTCTGTAAAACCCTGTTTTACACATCTTTTTGCAGAGCCTATTGTGCACAGCTGGAGAGGAATTTTAGGAAATTGAAAGAGTTTTATCTCACCAACATATGCATCCACAATAACCTCTTTCATTGTTTACATATATATTATGGATTGAGAAATACAAAGATATAATTGGACCCCAAGTTTGCAAAATTGCTGGAGCAGAATGCACAAAGAAAGGAAATAGTTAGTGACTTGGATGCCTCATCATCAACTAAGAGTTGGATAAAATTCGAATTCTCCTCTTATTCATCACCTATCCATAAAAAATAGTGCCAAATAGATGCATTAGTCTTGAGTGTCCTTTACTTAAGTTCTATTTATGTAAAACAGTTAGAGATATTTGTGAACCAATCTTGATATTTTTTCAAGATATTCTAGTTTAGAATTTGTATAAATACTTCACTCCTTGAAGTATTTTGTGTGGAATAAAATTATCAAGACTAATATAGACTTTTTTGTTGAAAACATTGGGATTTTATGTGAGTTAATTTGAAGCAGCAGGCTGGAAACTGAATCTAATAGACATCATAACCAATTATCCTCATGTTGATCAGATGAGTATTGTATCTTCCAGTTTTCATTGTTTATTTCTTTAAGTTTCATTCATTCATCTTGTGTTATTTTCCATCTTAAATGAATAACTAGGAAAGGTATTACAGAATCAATGTAAAAAGCTCTCTGTTTTTACTAGTTTTCATGTTTATGTTTTCTGCTGATTTCCAGACTTTAGAATTCTTAATTGCTATTTAGTCTCATTTGACCTCAATTTCCCTCCTCCTTTTCTGTGATCTAAGGATTCTTAACTACCCTTAGTCTAGATCATACCACTTCAACAAAATAGCCTTTTTAAACCCTCTTAAGATCATCTATCTTGCCCTTAGTATATTTGTTCTTTTGACCTTAGTTTTCTAGTCTTGTTCGCTATAAATTTGACTCCATTGCCCAATGGTTAGGTAGATATTTCTATGGTGACCCTTGTAGTCCTTTATTCCTACCAACATTCAAAAAATCAAACCAAATTTTCCACTCATAGCTAGCCTAAAATCCACTACAAAACAAAGCTAAATCTTAAGGAGAGATCCCTCTCCAAAACTCGGGAAGGCTAGATCCTGAATTCTAAAAGAGGTTCTTGGTTACCCCTGGTTTTCTTTAACTATAAACCAAAATCCCATGACCTAAGAATTACTAGGGTGATAACATACTGGCAACCATACTGGAGAACTAACCACTCTACAGTTTTAAGTTTAATATTGGAGGAATATTTTTAAACATATGTTTTCTACTTTAAGATTAAGTTTAAAGGTTGTGGGTAATATAATGACACCCTATTGGGGAAACTAACCTTTTCTTTAGAAATATTTTATAGGTTCATATATGATCTATGATGGTGGACAGTGATCAAACACACAAAGGTTAAAATCATCCACCTGGCAACTCCACACCAATCTCACAATCAAGACTCCACTGGAGGAATGAACCTGGAAGAAAAATATGGAAAGATCAGGCTTTCAACTTGGATCTTAATCCAAGACATTATGTTATTTCTCGTTAAGAAATTTTTTCAATATGTATTGTATTTTATATAAGGATCTAACTTGGTTGTACAGATATCGTGGCCTTTCGTTATGGTTGATTTTCAAGTTGACCCAAGAATAAAACGAAGATATTCTCCCATGAGCAGAGATCACGTACCTGGATTTCCACACAAACTACCAAAGGTAAATTGGGGTACAAATCTACCCATATTTCAAGATGAGAACATCAATGATCCTTTACTACATCTCATTAAATTTCATATACACTCATCAAGATTGAAGAGCGATTGGCATGAGGATTGCCTCATGAAAATATTCATGGCAACCTTAGAAGGAAAAGCAAGGGAATGGTACGAAGCTCTCAAACCTGCAAGTTTGTTTTCTCTAAAATATTTTCATAAGGTATTTTATGAGCACTACAAAGAATATTTTCCATCTTTATCATTAGCTGAAAATTGTTGTGATCAAGCTGAAGATCTTATACATTACCTTAAAAATATTAATGAAGATTTTGGAAATTGGCATCTTGAATATTTATTAGAAGAAGTCCAGAACTTTCATTCTCAAGTTAAATGTCATAATAATCAAGAGGAGTTAAACAAAGGTGAAATAGATCAAGAAATGAATCAAGATCCACAAAACCCCTTTGTATTAACAAATGATGTTTCATTTAATGTTTTGAATGAAGCTAAAGAAAATATTCAACCTCGTGATCACCTTTTAGATAAGAGAAAAAACAATTGTCATTTCAATCTAAGAATTCAAATATTTCCACCCCCCCTCACTGAAGAAGAAATCAATTTGCTTCTAAACATGCAACCATCCTAAAAATATTTACATAATGAATAAATTGTTTCTACCTCTTCTAATGTTGATGAATGTACTAAAGTTTTTTTCCATGAAGAGACAGAAGAACAAGTTGGTGCTCATGTTATTCTACCTTCCCAAAAAGGCCCATTGCTTGATAGCACTCCTATTGAGCAAAATAATGACTTTCAAATAGAATGCAACCAATCTAATCAAGAAATATTAGGATTGTTGGAAGAGAAATCTATTGATCCAATGTTTATAATAGATGACATTCCTTCTTCTGAATATTTTCCTAAATATGATCAGTATGATGATAATTATGTTATTCAAATTCAAGATAACTTCACAGAACAAACACTAGCTAGTTTGAAGGATGAGATATTAGATTTTCAATTTGATGAGGATTTTCTAAAAGTTATTTTTCTTATTTTCAAATCAAGAAAATGTTCTCCTCAAGTTAAAAATGGCTTCTTGATATAATTTCTGAAAATTATGAAACTGAAATCAAACTTTTGCATTCTCAAATTCAGTCATACAATTTCCAAAATCCTAAAGAATTCTTTGAAAATCTTCCTTCTCCAAAGCAAGAAGAAATTGTAATACCTTTTGACTTGCATATTGAAGATGATTATTCTTCCAAACACAAGACTGAAGAAATAGTTTCATGGTCTAATATTCATAATTCAACTGAACAATTAGTCATTGAAGGCCTAGAAGTAAATAACATACATCATGCTTTTATTGATCCTATATCATATTATATGGAGAATATTTTTAGCCCAAATCTGAAAACATGTTTTCTCTATAAGGATCAAATACATCAAAAGTGGCCTTTACACATCATATCATTTATTATAAAGTCACATGATCATAATATACTTCCAATTTTGATCACAAGCAATCAAGTTATCCATTTATTTTTATAGCTACCTGATTGGCTTCATTGGCATTTTTGTATTACCTGATTCAATAAGATTTTTAGTATATTAGAGTAGGTAGATGAGTGCGAATAAGCTCAGAATTTTGAGCATTTTTTTTTAGTTTTTAATTTTCAGCTAGTTTTTCATTAAGATTTAAAGCCAAGGATGAGGTCCTAAATATATTTAAGATCTATAAGTTGGTTTGAAAATTTTTGTGTGTTGTTTTAGTTTTAGATCAGATTTCAGTTTGCAGAAGACAGAATACACTTACTAAGATCATCAAAGGTCAAAGATGAAGGCTACTAATCTCAGAGTTCTTGACATTTCACCAGGAAATGCCATCCCCAATTGAAGCCGATGTTAGCAACCTATAAATATAGGATTCATAATTTTGACTTGACTGATGGCAGTCTTGTAAATATGTACATAATTTTCCTTTTGTAAGTTGTATTCCCATATTTAGTAAAAAAATTAAAAAAATTAAAAAATCAAAAAGAGCGTAAAAAGTCCTAAAAGAAAAATCAAAGGACTTAGAAAAAATAATATACCCCAAAAGAAAAAGATGAATAAAACATGAAAGTGTGCAAGTCTAAATGCCACTTCTTTTACCTTTTGTAGTTGATTATGGCAGAGTGTCAATAAATGCCATAATCCATGATGATTTAAACAATTTAATCTTGACTTGTCATGTTTCAATTTCACTTGTTGTAGATAGAAAATAAAGAATTGTCATACAATTTAATCATGACAATTCAGTAGTTAGGTAGAGAATAAGTGAATCCAAAATTTTAATCTGGACTCATGGATGAAATAACTGTAGAATTAGATAGTTTTATTGCTTTCAGAAAGAATAAATGTTGTAAAGGTTGCTAGCTCAAATGCACCTAATCAAAATGGAAGAAAAAATGTTAGCAGTTAAAATTGGGTAGGTAGAAGAAGGTGAGAAGCATTATTGTAAATATTATTCACCAGGGCTAAAAATAACTAACTTCCCTTCCCCATGGCCATTTATCATTCTAAACTATCAGTCAGAAAGGCTCAAGGAATTTCCTTGACTTTTGTTGGGACCGGACCCAAGGCTCTATGGCTGATTAGTTGAAAATGTTAAATGTCTATATTAATCCCACAAATCACATCATTTTCCATTCATGCATTCATTTCCACAAAAAATTATAAGTAAAAACTTCATTTTTACTTAATGCTGCTCTAATCCCCATTTGATTAATTTCCCACATTTCATGAAAGCATAAAACCCTCAAAATGACATGTTATCCTAAGTTGAAGTGATGAAGTTATTATAATGTAAACTTGTCTTTAAACTTCACTTTTCTTAGTTATATTAATGTGTTTTGAGTATACGTTTTCCCCTTGTCGTATTAACTCTAACTTATTTAGTAACTCCTTAGAAAAATAACCCTCTCATATTAATATAACTCCCTTTTTATTAAATAGCCCCAAAAACCCATTATTATAACTTTAGCCAAAGTTTATTATCCCCACATGGTTTAATAATACCCAAAATAAACCCCCTTTGGCTAAAAATAAATTTATTTAAATATCCCACCCCCTTATGGTTATTAAGCCTATTTGGTTTAATTAAATATATAATAAAAATATAAAGAAAATCCTTAAACATAGTTCATATATGTTTAAAACAAAAAATGTGAATCCCGAAGTTTAATTTAAGCTAAACTTCAAAAACTCCTATAACATTGTTAACATCATTTTTTCCCTTTCCCAATTACCCTTAACCCAAGGGTAAAACCTTAACCTATCTTTTTTTCCCGATACATACCCCTTTACCAAAGTCCTAACCTTGGTTAAACTTTCATAAGCCCCTCCCCGTCCACTTTATTCAATGTATAAATTATGTTTATACACAAACCTTAACAAATCCCTCCTCACCCTCGGGTTTAATCTCAGCCTTCCGATCTTCCTAACCCATTGATCCTACAGTTTAGAATGAACGCAATAAAATCAATCCCCAGGCCCCATCCTTCCCTGTCGCATCACATTACAACCGTCTGATCATCATTCCATTTGAAATCTAATGATTCTCATCAAACGCGATAACCGTATTTCATTCCCATCCTTCCCCATCGCGTTGAATAATATCCATTCGATCGTCAACACCTTTTTAAATCCTACGGCCCAAATGCAATCCGATAAATCCTTCCCCCGTCCCCACCATTGTCATCGGGTTGAAATACAACCGTAGATCTCCACTTACCATGTCTACGACTCACGTTAAAAGCCCCGGCCCCACTGCACTTACTCCGCAACTTTAAATTAAATCTCCTCGCATCGCGGAGTTAGATCCGACGATGCAAATCCAATATCGCGTGACTAAAATGATCGACCAATGTTTTGGAAAAATTATGCGATAAAAGTTGTTTTTTGAATACCGCCCAATGCGACATGTCAATTTTTGATACGATCGCGTTAGAAAAGGTTAAAACCATTTACCATGCAAATCCAACGCGAAAACAACCAGCAGTTTTTCGCAATCGAAAAACCAAATCCGCCTCCCGCCTTTAATAAACTTGTAATTAATGTTGAATATGATTATTTTTTAAGGTTAAACTTTAATATATCATTATTATATCAGTTTGTTGCATTCCTACTGATTTAACTCCCACCCTGACTGTGTTAAAATAATTTCGAGCCTATGTTGACCAATGTATAAGCCCCGAAGCTAAACTTTACCACTGTCAAAAATCCAGTTTAAATTGAAGATACCCTATCGACATATCAAAGCACACTCTTTCAGGTCCAACTAATCAACAAAAGTCAAAATTTGACCACAGAAGCTTCAGAAACCCTGTCAAATCATCAAAATACCTACAAATTAAGGAAACATGAATTCATCTGTAAACCCCTTTAAAGCCAAAATCCTCATTTTGCAGTCTCTTTTTGAAAACAAATTTCGAACACAGATTGATTAAAAGACTTATGTTGGAGAGGTAAATCCCCTCTGCAGACAGAGGTGATCCCTACTAGCCCAGATCGGATCTAGCAACAACCGAGTCATGCTAAGACGCAAGTTCCTAATTGCAAAAGACCATGATGCGACAAGAGGCCTACCTTAAGTCCTACGCTATCGTAATTTGTGGAGAAGATGGCACTTCCGTCCATTGCTTTTGCAGATCACAATTCTCCCGCTCGATGCGATTGAACACCTGCACTTACAAGAAGAAACAACAAATAAACAAGCGTAAAACCTAATACATGCAATTATGCATCATTCAGAGAAGATACAACTCATAACATAAAACATGTACATCTGAGTGGAACCATAATCGAAGTCGCTTATTATTAATCGGAACAAAGAAAGATACAACCTGAGCTCTGACGTTGGATCTTCCTTCGGTGGGTCGACAAAGGAGTACGTCTCGGTAAAGCTCATCAGGAATAGGACAAGTCTCTCTCTCTTCAGTTGTTCGACGATAATATCCTTACTATTGATTCAGCTCTATTCAAGCTTATCAAGACTATTTTGCTCAACCATTCAGCCCCTTCATCAATGGAAGATGGCTATATTTATAGAGGAGATGAGGAGGTTGGGATCCCTACAATAGTGAAAGGGAGGCCTTATCCCTTGGGAGGCTCCCCATAAAGTGGAAACAAGAGGCCAAAGGAGGAAGGTCGTGGTTATTCAGTCGAAACCACTTTTCATGACTCATCCACAAAGTTGTTGTAATCGAAACTTCGCCTCTTTTTTAAAAAAAATTCCATAAGAAGATTGGCGCAGGTGCTTAACTGGGACAGAGCACCAACTGGCGCGGGATCAGCGTTAATTTTCCTCATTGGCACGAGGACATAACGGGCTACTAGCACCAAGGAAAAAACAGGTGTTTTTAAGGGTTATGCTCAGGAAATGATCAACAGAGGGAATGTTTTCCTCATGGAAAGGGATGCAATGAAGGTATTTGCAAGGCATGACACTACTTATTGGTCACAGAAATGACCCTCCAATGGGCAAGATGGGGATTGTAGGGACATTGAAAAATTATTGTGTAACAGATGCCCCCTAAAGCATAAGGCCTGAGAGAGAGAGAGAGCGGTGAAATGCTTTACGAGAACGTGTCCAACTGAAAACACTACCGTCAGAAAACCTGCATAGAAAAGTACAACTAATATCTCAAATGCATGATATGTGGTATGGGCGCAGCCATCCATAATAGAGTATACAATAATCAAGATCCAAGGCATGGACGCAGCCTTCCAGTAAGGATCGATAAATAGACTCAGGTATGGTTGTAGCCATCCAATCAATGAGTCATGTAACCAATCATAATAATCCACAAAATTGCAGCCTGGACTCTAACAGACAAAATCCAGGGTCTTGTGCTCCATCTCAACCCAAACAAAGTACAAGTTCAGGCATGTGAATAAGTGAGTTGAAGTCGAACATGCAAGAACATCATCTAATTACCAGCCAATGATGAAAGTTGTTAACAGACGTGAGAGGAACCACCAATAATGACAATGGTCCTCAAGGTACCATAGGTACAATCCACGGAATGTGAAAAGTGAGCTGACGTCGAACACCCACAGAATCATTCGATCGAAGGTCAATGATGAAAACCTTGCATCGAATGTGAAGAACCTGCCATAGAGGCATGCAGGCTCCAAGGTACCGGAAGGGAGTCTCTAGATCAGCTTCCTGGATAATGAGTTGAAGTCGACAGGAAGTGACCTTGATCGAAGGTGGGCCATAGTGTTTCCCACATCATCGACACGAGGCAGAGGAATATAATGTTGTGAATCAGGATCAGATGAGAATCAGAGGAAGGTTGAAACTTGCAGAGGTCAACTTCTGTTGAACATATCAGCGACACGACAGTGGATTTGGCAGTATTTGAAATCAAACGATCAGAGGTCATGATGACAAGGAAAAGAGCAGATGAGAGGTCAAAAGGGATTACCCAAACCCACAGAGGCAAGCAAAGAATGAGATGAGATGTCCCCAACCCAACACGAATGCAGACAAGTGCCATGTTCAAGAGTGACATACTGCCGACACGACGACAATACTGGTTCCAATTTTCCCCCACCATTTCTGGCGAGTACCTATTTATTTTTACACAAGCTTAAAGAGGATGTCATATTCTTGTCATATAAGTTCTTCCTTCAGATGAATCCATCCTAGTACATTTAACGAGCCCTACGAAGGAGAAACTCGAATATCGTCATTGCAACTGAATCCGATGTCATCAGGGTTTAACGAGTATGAAAAAGGAAGAACTCGGCGTCTTTTCATGTTTAGAGAGTTTAAAAAGACAGCAGAAAAGTAAACTCCAATAGTCCCTTTTCGTAAATAGTTCCTCAGATCCGAAAAGGTAGAAAACTATGTATGAGAAAACCTCCTAGTCGCGATAGGCTAGGGTATTCCTTTTTCGTAAATAATCTATCCCAGCCTGAAAAAGGGGTAAACGTATACTGGGTATATTTCGTTTCGCAGCCACTTTAACGAGATCAAAACAACAAGCAACTCGGCAATCTTTTCATGTTTAGAGAGTCAGAAAAGAGCTAAAAGATGACTCCTCCTGGAGGAACGAGTGGTATAAAGGGTAGCAACTAGTTTTGATAATGGTGGAACTACTCTGAACAAGATAAAGGTCAAGAGGCTAGCTAACAAGACCACTCATCACAGCGGTTCCTCAGGAATGGGTAAAACAACCAAGTGAAGGCATATGATCGGCCAAGCAGATAGTGACGATGGAGTGAGAAAACCAAGGCTCATCTGGCAAAACAGCTGATAAAATGGCAATCACAAGAGGTAAAATGGGAAAGGTTTCATTTTTACACAAGCTTGAAATTAGGAAACTCTGCTTGAAGTTGGTTTCATTTTTACACAAGCTTGAAACAAAGATAAACTATGCTTGAAACTGGTTTCATTTTTACACAAGCTTGAAACGGAAAAAAACTATGCTTGAAAAAGTAAGCATGCCCCCAGCATGGTGACTCAATTCGAGGTACATGCCCCCCAAGCTTCAGTCCATATGAAAGGTAGATGGAGTGAAGGTTCAAGTTACGAGATCAAGAGAAATACTCGACTGGGATTTTACGAGATCTTATCAAAGACTCGAATTGAACGGGAACGTGTTTCATTGTTTTAACGAGGTTGACACATTAAAATAACTATCCTCAATGCCTTGTTTCATTTTTTAACGAGCTTAACACAAGAAAATTAACTTTGCTCTGACCAGCTTGTCATAATGAACAAGAAGTCATCGCTTCCAAGATTTCATCCTGGAAGTCAGCACCCAATGCCCCCAGCACCTAATGCACAACGGCACTATCACTGAGTACAGGCACGGGGTAGGTAGCCACATAATTTACATGCGACGGGGATGATACAACCAGTGGATAAAGACCCAGCATAGATGATGGTGGACCAGCTGCCACATCAAGACCAAATAATGAAAGCTGATCAATGGTCACGATCCATCCTTCATGTGGAAAACAGACCACATGAAAAAGGGAGGAGACAAGCACTCCCATGGCATAGGTGTAATCGCGCCCCAAGAGCAGATTGAAATCCAAGGGACCTAGAACAACCATCACGTCCATATGGACGGTTTTACCTCCTAAAGTAACAGGTGACCTTGGAAGGATCCCTAACGGTTGACTAGTTCTTCTGTTAAACACCAACAGATTCTGCGTAACAGGCACAAGCGGCGGTGAACTAAAATCTTGCCAAGTAGTTGAGGATAAAATACTAACAGACGCGCCTTCATCTATAATGGTGCTGGGTATGACCAAACCAAAGGCCTATACCATTATCTCAAAAGGCACATAAGACGGAAGGCAGTATCTTGCAAATCGACTCAAGTCAAAGGAAGCGACCAAACTACTCGGAGGGGCTACCATCGAACTGAGATGGTCTTCCCCTAGTTTTACGGAAGAAGAAGGAGCATCCTCCACAATCTTCATCATGGAGTCGGGAGGGGTATCCTCCAGGACCTCCATCACGGGAGGCGGAGGAGCATCTTCTTGCAGTATAGGGACAGGAGAATCTTTCTCTAAGTCCGAGGAATCTGAAGAAACAAGAATAACTTGAGGGATGTGAGGTCCACTCTCAACGGAAAAGACCTAGTGCATCATAGATGGGGCTATTTCAACCGATCCCACAACCAATGGTTGGTCAGGAATGGATTCCTGAATTTGAATTTCTGGGGGAGCGGGATTGACCAAGGATGACTCTTGACCAATTATAGGATCATCTGGTGAAGGACTCAAAGAAAGCCGCTTATAACCAAACGGAAGACACGACGCAGAAATAGCTGAGTTTTCCAAAACTCGCTTGGCTTCATCCATATACGGACAAAGGTGAATGGCATGGTGCCCTTCACACAACTTACAGGGATTGGTAATCTTACCCTGCTTATTAGGAGCCTTACCAGCACCAGTTGAAAACGTGCCCCCAACCTGACTCCCAGAAGCCAAAGGCAACGGTGGGCAACCGTTGGACCATATTTTTAGCACCTTGTGAATGCCAGGGCAGTCTCGAAGAAGATGGTCTCCTGTGCACAACATGCAAGGGAATCTGACTTTCTACGGAGGGTTGGAAGGTTCATTAAGAGGAGATGTTTTGGAAGCAGTAGTTGTAGCTTTAGCCTCTCTCTTATCGGACCTCTTCTTCTTTGTTTTCTTCTTCTTCTTCTTGGCCACCTGGTTACTTGAATCCAAACTTTCACCAGGCGAAGTAGAAGAGGAGGACGCAGAAATAGGCGAAGAAGGGGAGAGGTCCAACTTGGAATCAACAAGATGTTGTTCAGGTGGAGGAACTGATTGAACAGTAGCTGGGACATTCGGGACCACAGAGGTTGAAAACAACCAAACAGGAAACCCAACAGTTAACCCAGGAAGGGACAACGTTGCCATATAAGGAGCACCAACATTTCCAAAAGGAGGAAAAGGACCAGGATTCCCTTCGGAAGGGATTCCTTGGTTGGTGAACTCCGGAAAAGTTTCCATCAGAGACAACCCAAAACAACAGCCTAAGGAAACTAACTTTAACCAGGAATATTTCGTGGGCAGTTAATTTTTTAAAACATTGAAACAAAACTCTACAGTTTCATATTTTAAGAGTCAAGAAATGGGTAAAAGGTGACTCTATCACTTTCAAATTGGAAACAAGCATGAAAGGACAAGTGCTTGATGATCTTTTCAAATTTAATGAGTCAGAAAATATTGAAATGACTACTCTGGTAATCTAGGCAAAGGGTGTACCAGATATCCGTGAACTGCAATATACACCTTGGTTTCAAAATGAAAGAGAAATCAACCAAGGACTTGACGTACGTGCAGGAAATCTCCCCGAATGTTGTGTCCGGTGTATCACAAGTATAAGGCAGTAGAATCGGCTTCCTATGGATAAAGGATAGCAACCTAGTGGGGTCTCCCTTTATATACACAACGGTATGGGGAGCACAATTCCTTACTAGCACTGTCTAAAGCCAAAAGGCGAACGAGAGCTACTAGGTTTAACGATGCCAGAACACGTCACTAGCCTAGACCTCTAAATATTTCGTTAATGTTTCAATGCTGCCTTAAGGTAAATTGAATAAATTTTAATGGTTGATCTTCAATTATGTTTCAATTTCAAGCCCTACCGAATGTTATCTGATAATATCCTATATGCAACTATATGACAAAAGAAATCTTTCAATTCGATGAATGTTATCTAGTTAAGGGAAGAGTCTCAAACAATGATGCAACAAACAACAAAACTGCAAATGAAATTTTTCCAAACTAGATGACTTTCACTATCCAAAAGTAATATAAAACATCCAATGATGTGAATTATGCAATGTAATCTATGCAAAATCCCCTTTTTGAAAACTATGCAATTGTAATCTATGCACAATTTCCTTTTTCTTTTCAAATGATAAGAATGCACTCAATGCATTTTTCGAGGAAATGAGAATCTACTTAATGCATGTTTTTAATGAAAGAGAATGCACTCAATGCGATTTTTATCTTTCAATCATTAAACAATGTAATCTAAGTTCAATGATAGATCTCAAAAAATACTTTTCAATGCAATGTGATCTAATGCATTCTAACGAAAAGGAAACTTTGAGACGAAAACTAAATGAACGCAAATCTCCTTAATGAAAGGATGAATGCAAAAGGGATGCAAACAAACACTAAGAATGCAAAGTTGTTTCAAACACTTTGTAACGAAATTCCTCAAAAGGTGACAAGACATATGAGGTCAGACACAAAGAGGAATTCCAAAGCATGAGATCAAAACAAGGCATTCATTCCCTTTTACATCAAGCAATCATGGAAAGAAGACATTTCAACTGAACAATGAGAAATGTAATCTATGCTCATACAAAGAAAAGACCGGAAGGTCACTGAGCCTGCACAAAGGAAGAATTTGTTTAGGAGCATATGCAAAGTCCAGGGGAAATGCTGCCAGCTAGTCATTGATAGTGGCAGCACAGACAATCTGGTTTCCACTGAAGTGATAGAGAAGTTGAAGCTGAAGACAAGGGAGCATCCAACTCCTTGCAAGGTGTCCTGGCTGCATAAAGGGCACCAGCTGATTGTAAAAGAACAGTGTGAGATAGAGCTGTAAATGGGCAACTACAAATACAAATTTCTGTGTGATGTGATGCCCATGGATGTGTTTCACATACTACTGGGTAGACCTTGGCAGTTTGACAGAGCAGCAGTGCATGATGGCAAGAATAACACTTACAAGTTATTCAAATATGGGGTACATCATACATTGATACCCATGGAAGAAGGAGAACCATCAAGCAGAGTGGCTGATCCAAAGACCTTGTTGCTGAGTGGGAAGGAGTATCTACAGCAGATTGAAGAAGAAGAGGTAAGCTTTACTTTAGTTTGCAAACCTAAGGTAGTTCTTACTTCTACAAATATTTCTGATTTGCCAATAGAAATCCAAGAGATGTTAGACAGTTATTGTGACATTGTTGTGGATGATTTACCTGATGAGCTGCCACGTATGAGGAAGATCAGCCATTAGATAGATTTTATCCCTGGTTCAAATCTGCCAAATAAGGCAGCCTACAGAATGACTCCCACAGAAAATGAGGAAATCAGGAAGCAAGTACAGGAATTGGTGGACAAGGGGCTTATCAGAGAAATTTTGAGTCCATGTGCAGTACCAGCAGTATTGAGCCCGAAGAAAGATGGAGGCTAGAGAATGTGTACTAATTCCAGAGCAATCAATAAGATAACAATCAGGTACAAATTCCCTTTGCCTAGAGTTGAGGATTTAATGGATTGTTTGAGTGGTGCCAAATATTTTTCAAAGTTAGATTTAAAAAGTGGATATCATCATATTAGAATAAAGGAAGGTGATGAGTGGAAAACTGCCTTTAAAATGAATGAATGATTGTATGAATGGATGGTAATGCCTTTTGGGTTTTCAAATGCACCTAGCACTTTTATGAGACTTATGAATGAAGTATTGAAAGAATTTGTTGGTAAATTTGTGATAGTGTATCTGGATGACATATTAGTTTTCAGCAAAACTAAGGAAGAACATCTAAGGCATCTTAATTATGTCTTAAAGAAGCTGCACCAAGAGAAACTACTGATAAACTTAAAGAAATGCTCATTCATGAAGGAAGAGATGGTGTATTTGGGCTTTGTTGTTTCTGCAGAAGGATTGAATATGGACCCAGAAAAGGTTAAGGCAATTGTGGAGTGGCCTTCACCCAGAAATGTTTTTAAGGGAAGAAGTTTCCATGGACTTGCTAGTTTTTACAGGAAATTTATAAGAAACTTCAGTAAGATTAATGCACCCATCATTAAGACAATAAAAAAGAGAAAACGGCCATTTAAATGGATTGTTGAAGCGGAAAGAAACTTTAAACTTTTGAAGCAAAAGATAACTGAAAAGCCTGTTTTGATTCTGCCTTATTTTACTAAACCATTTCAAGTGAAGTGTGATGCCAGTGGAGAAGCCATTGGAGCTGTGCTGAGTCAGGATGATAGGCCTGTATCTTATTTCAGTGAAAATTTTAATGACACCAGAAGGAAGTATTCCTCATATGAGAAGGAATTCTATGCAATTGTTCAGGCATTGAAAAAGTGAAGGCATCATTTAATGTCCAAATAATTTGTATTATACTCTGATAATCATGCTTTGAAATACATTGTACAATAGCCCAAGTTAAATCATAACCATGCCAAATGGGTTGAGTATCTCCAAATTTTTAACTTTGTTTTGAAACATATAAGAGGCCAAGCAAATAAAGTAGCTGATGCTTTGAGTAGGAGGAACATGCTTGTTCAGGAAACCAATTTTGAAGTTGTAGGATTTGATTTTCTCAAAGAACTATATAAAACAGATTCAGATTTTAAGGAAGCATTTGAAGCATGTTGTAACCCTGTTCTAACAGATAGGAGCCAGTGGTTGGATTATTTCTTGCAGGAGGACTTACTATTCAGGAGAAACCAACTGTGTGTACCAAAATGTTCCAGGAGAGAAAATTTGATCAAGGAGAAGCATAGTGGTGGACTTTCCGGGAACTTTGGTACTGATAAAACTTATGAGCAGCTGAGTCACTTCTATTATTAGCCCAAGATGAGAGCAGAAGTGGACAAGTTTGTGAAAAATTGCAAAATCTGTCAATATGCCAAAGGAAGGAGCCAGAATGCAGGATTGTACACTCTCTTGCCTATTCCAGACAGGCCTTGGGACATGGTGAGTATGATTTCGCTCTCTAGGATTTCCCAAGACTCGGTAGAGGCATGATGCCTTTTTGTTGTAGTGACATATTTTAATAAATGTTATCTATCTGCATATAAACTAGTGATGCCACCCATGTTGCTAACTTGTTTTTCAAAGAAGTTGTTAGTTGCATGGTTGCTCAAGAGTATTGTTTGCCGCAGACACCGTTTTTGCAGCTATTTTCGGAGGCCTTCCTGGAAGAAATCATATTTAAAATCGATATTTTAGCTCGTACTTTATCATCCCCTGCATCGATGGACAAACTGAGGTAGTAAATAGAAGTCTGGGAAATTTGTTGAGAAGTCTTGCAGGAGAACATCCCAAGCAGTGGGATCATATTTTTCCCCAGGAAGAATATGCATATAATGACTCACCAAACAGAAGCATAGGGCAGAGTCCATTCCATATTGTTTATGGAATGAACCCCAGAGGAATATTAGAGTTAAGAAATCTGGGAAAGGCAGAGCTGAGGAGTGTTGATGGTGAGGAATTTGCTTCAGAAATACAAGCCATACATGAACAAGTGAAACAACAGCTACAAGGCAACAACATCAAATACAAGGGCAGAGTAGACTTGAGCAGAAGAGAAGTCCATTTTGAAGTAGGAGATCTGGTTTTGGCACACTTGAGAAAGGAGAGATTCCCAAAGAAGTAGTATAACAAACTGAAGTTTAAAAAGATTGGGCCATGCAAGATACTTAGAAAGTTTTCTGCTAATGCTTATGAGATTGAATTGCCTCCTGATGTTGGAATATCTCCCATTTTTAATGTTGCAGATTTGTAGAAGTATGAATATGATGATGCAGAAAAAGGACTAGTAGACAAGGAACAGATTGAGTGGGCAAACCAGCTACCTCCAGCACAACCATTACAACCAGAGAAGATATTGGGCAAAAGAGTGTCCAAGAAGACCAGAGGACAAGAGTACTTTCAGTACTTAATCAAGTGGAAGGACCAGCCAGAGGAAGATGCCACTTGGATGACTGAAGGAATGTTGCATAAATTAGGCAGATCAGTGGAAGAACTCATGGACAGGAGTCCATGAAAGAAATTTTCCCTCAGGAGTCTGATGCAGGGGCATTAGACACTAGCCAGCAATGTAGGAAATTTGTCCACATGTTGTGGCTAGGAGGGTTCAAAATCATTCGAATTTGTAACAGCAAGGTGTCAATACCTTAGCTATCTGTTGCATTTAGATCAGTTAGAGTCAGTAAAAGTCAAATAGTTTTAGATTCAATCCATCTATCCTGTTCAGTTATTCGAATGAATGTAATTAGGCCTTTTGTTAGAGTAGAAACGATCCTCACAGAGGAACCGAAGAGAAATATGATGGTGTATAAAATGTAACCCCTGGATACATTGGAGGGAGGAGATTTCCACAGTAAAATTTGGGTGCTAAGAAATTTCTTCCTGTTGAATAAACTTCGGTGCTCGTTGATTATCTAATCGTCTTTGAATTGATCTTTGTGTGGGAGTTTGTTTAATTGCGAGGTGGTTGAAACACTGTTCTGTGTAAAATTTTTGAATAGAATTGCTCTGTAATCTCCGCATGCCTCTCTGTCCATTGTTGATCGTAGATTTCTCTTGAATTTTTGGAATGATCTCTGTTGAAATAAATTCCTGTGAGAGGCCATAACCGAATGTATTTATTCCTTGTAACATACTTACATTGTGTACAAACTGTCATCAAAGAGTGAATTTCGTAAAGATGTCTGCCTGTAAGTTCTGTTTGGGAAAATCCCATTTGTAGAAGAGATCTGTGTGTGTTTGTGGGTAGTTGAAACTCTGTTTCATGGTTTGAACCCAACACTGAAGGACGAAGTGAACTGCGCTAACCCCGGGTTAACCCTATGATCAATCACTGTACAGAACCGGAAGCAGTTTTGCAAACCCGAATCCACTCATATCGCACCGCTTTTGTACAGAAGGGAAACCACTCCAAACCAATGCGATCCTATGAAAATATGCCACGTCGACGAGGCAATACTGCATCATCACTCCCTCATCATGCAATAACTATCGACGGTGAAACCAGCGTGATATCGACGTATGTCGTCCAATCTGGAGGCTGGCTCATCGAACGGTGATCGCACTCAAAGTAGCACAAAGGATAAACTAAGGTATGGGCGTGCGTATTTAATTGAAACCCGTCGATTGTATGTGTGGGCCCGGGGCCTAAAGCATATTAAAGTGTTTCATAGTAATTATCATCAGTTTATTAATATAAGCCCGAAGTGTTATAACCTTGATTATAAGGTTAGAACATATAAAGGTGGGTCAATCTAAATTCTCGTGGTATCGTTGGTTAAGGAAGTTGGCGGCTCAGCTTTAATACATTAAATTGCCCAATGGTTGGGACTTAGGATTTTCATAGATTTATATTGTGAGGGATTAAAGTCCAGAGACATATTTAAAATTATCCAAAGTCTTAACATGGGAAAGGATAACATATGAAAATGCTGACAGAGCTACTTTAGAGGCCAGCTCTCATTGGGGACTAGATTCAATTTTGTTGATGTCACTTGGATGCCTCATCATCAACTAAGAGTTGGATCAAATTCGAATTCTCCTCTTAGTCATCACCTATCCATAAAAAATAGTGCCAAATAGATGCATTAGTCTTGAGTGTCCTTTACTTAAGTTCTATTTATGTAAAATAGTTAGAGATATTTGTGAACCAATCTTGATATTTTTTCAAGATATTCTAGTTTATAATTTGTATAAATACTTCACTCCTTGAAGTATTTTGTGTGGAATAAAATTATCAAGACTACTATAGACCTTTTTGTTGAAAACATTGGGATTTTATGTGAGTTAAGTTGAAGCAGGAGGCTGGAAACTGAAGCTAATAGACATCATAACCAATGATCCTCGTGTTGATCAGATGAGTATTGTATCTTCCAGTTTTCATTGTTTATTTCTTTAAGTTTCATTCATTCATCTTGTGTTATTTTCCATCTTAAATGAATAACTAGGAAAGGTATTACAGAATCAGTGTAAAAAGCTCTCTGTTTTTATTAGTTTTCATGTTTATGTTTTCTGCTGATTTCCAGACTTTAGAATTCTTAATTGCTCTTTAGTCTCGTTTAACCTCAATTTCCCTCCTCCTTTTCTGTGATCTAAGGATTCTTAACTGCCCTTAGTCCAAATCATACCACTTCAACAAAATATCCTTTTTAAACCCTCTGAAGATCATCTATCTTGCCCTTAGTATATTTGTTCTTTTGACCTTAGTTTTCTAGTCTTGTTTGCTATAAATTTGACTCCATTTCCCAATGGTTAGGTATATCTTTCTATGGTTTCCCTTGTAGTCCTTTATTCCTACCAACATTCAAAAAATCAAACCAAATTTTCCACTCATAGCTAGCCTAAAATCCATTACAAAACAAAGCTAAATCTTAAGGAGGGATCCCTCTCCAGAACTCGGGAAGGCTAGATCCGGAATTCTAAAAGAGGTTCTTATTTACCCCTGGTTTTCTTTAACTATAAACCAAAATCCCATGACCTAAGAATTACTAGGGTGATAACAGGACCATTGATATCGGTGTGAATGAAAATGAACTTTGGTCGTGATCACACAATTAGAATATTTTGACGACTCAATAAACATATGTCACCCATGACATATAAAAAAATCACTCCCCTCTATGTGACATCTTTACGACTGGTTATGACAAGTTCGACACCAAAGATACACTTTACGACAACTGTGACGACAGTTGTTTGACAGTGCTCAAAACTTCGGAAATGAGTGCGACAGGTACTTACAAGGTTAGAACAACTCATTTGCACAAAGGTGACCTCTTGGAACCCATAAAACAATATCATACATATAATGTGACATCCAACATGCCAAAAGACGACACTTTTCCTATCTTGCGAAAGGGATCACAACCTTCTAACAAAACCAATTAAATGAACTTTAAGTTTTGCAAAAATAATGAACAAGACCAAGGAAGGCTCTTAAATTTGGTATAGGAAAAAACTTTGGAGGGGGTTATAGCAGCTACAACACTTGGAGACACACTAGTATAATTCAAGCTTCGTTTTCTTGGTTAACTTCTTTCATGCAAGGCCTTGGTTCTTTGGGGAGTATAGATTCATAGTGCATATCACTTTGGTTTCCCCACTTCCCTCGTGAATAGACAAACACCCGTCATCCCATTTCAGTTTAACTCAACAAACATTCAACATTATCACCATGTTTCAAGTAGGTAAGAGTAGTGAAGCTCGCGAGTTTAATATTTTCATAGTTTAATTTTATCATCTCTTGTGTTGCTCTGCTACTAGCAGGCCTGGAATGTACCCCGACAAAGTCACTACATGAACACAAACATTTCTCCACGAACAGTAAGCCTAAATAGTACTGTTGGGGCTTGAAATTTTCATTTACTTCCATTACAGTTTCACTTATATCTCCATATTATCACCTTCACTCCACCTCCATTTCATTACATTTACCTTGCCATTATCATTATTTGGTTACATTGATGTTTTTCCAAACTTTAATGATTCCTAGTATTTTTAAGTGAATTTGTGGTTAAAAAATAGAAAATAATATGCATATACTTATACCTAACAAGTGGAATGAGATTGTTTCCATGTGTAGGTCAAAAATAAGCTTCCAAAAGACCCTTATGTGGCCTCCTAAGGCCAAATTCGAATTTGAATGGAGAAGATCATGGGATCATGAGGATATGTGTCTCATTTCCTAATTGTATTGTAAATCTAAGAAGACATGTGCCTTATCACTTCCTATTTGGATTGTAACTCTAGAGATATAGGGAGAGATTCATGGACCCTCATTAATGAGACAGCTTCTCATCTTTTTGTATAAATAGGGGAAGCTTTCTCCTATCATGTCATGGTGTAAAGTTGGAGAAGACTTGGGTGTACAAGTTATGATTACTCACATCTTGAATACAAATACTCATGAGTAATGTTCACCATATTTTTGGTAATGCTTGCATTGGGATGTGTTCAATTTTTCCCATCTCTCATGCTTTTGGATTTATCATCTATAATGTGTGAGATTGCATCAATCATTTTACTGCATTTATGTTAAGCATTTTACCACATTTTTGTCAAGCATTTAGATTGCATCCATTTTCCTGCATTTCTGGCAAGCATATTTCCTGCATTTCTGTCAAGCATATTTCAATTTCCGCAAGTGTGGTAGATTAATATTATATAAAAATTAGATTAAAATTTCAATTCTCGCAAGTGTGGTAGATTAAGATTTCAATTCCTACAAGTGTGATTGCACGCTATAATTTATTTTGAATTTGTTTTTTTTTCTTTTCATTATTTAATTTCATAGATTAGTTGAATTTTTTTCTTTATTTTCGTTATTTAATTTCATAGATTAGTTGAATTTTTTTCGTTATTTAATTTCATAAATTAGTTGAATTTGTTTTCTTTCTTTTTGTTACTTGTTTTCATAGGTTAGTTGAATTTCATTTTCATTATTTGATTTCATAGATTAGATGAAATGGTTTTTTTTATTTTGTAGTTAGATTGATCTAAACTGAAAGTTAATTTCTAGCATATACAGTGCACACATTCTTCACAAGTTTACAAAACCCCCAGGTTGAAAATTAAATGACAGACAATTATTTTGCCCCAACATTTTGGCGTTGTTGTCAGGGAAATGTGCATAGGAACTAGCTTTCAGTCTAAAATGTATTTTATTTTATTTTTAGTTTTTACTAATCATTAATGGAAAAAGGGTCTAGAATGTAGCCAAAATACTACATTTAGGAATGGTATCAAAAAGCGATTGTGCCACACCATTCATCTATTCTACAAGAGATCCTTGCGGAAAATCGAAAGATCAAGACGATTTTTCATATCCTTACAAAAAATCAGGTACATTTCGTAAATTTGGATATGGATATTTCAAAGATTCTAATCCGTAAATGGTTTCATTGGAAGTATTCATATACTTAAAAATAAAAATAAAAAAATAGTCTTCTTTAGATAGATAAAAAATAATAATAATAAATAAATAAATAAAACCAAGCTTGGCTAGAATTTTAGAATTGTAATTTTGTTTGCGAAAAATAAAAATATCTATGTTGATTCATTCATTTTGAATAAATTTCAGTGACATAGTAAGAGTCATTTCGTTTTTAATCACCATCAGAAATAAAATTTGTGTGTGAAAATATGAATTTTTAAAATGTATAAATAGATTTGATGACGCTGACTAGTATGCTCTCTTCCCGCGCCTTGTTGCGACCTAGAAGATCAAAAAATCATATCAGTCAATTTAAAAATTAAAATCCAAAAATTCATTGAAAAAATTTGCTAGAAATTGATTTACAGTTTTGTTGAATCATTATCCTCTTTGTTGTCCATATCTATATGATCAGTTCTGCAATTTTTTTTGTGTTTCTAGTTGCATCCTCTCGATCTTTTCCTGATCTATTAAATTGTTTATGTCAATCTTCTATAATCTTCTATCATGAAAATATATCATTCCGTCGATTGTTCTCTATTCGACCTTGCAATAGTACCCATTGATATTTTTGTTAAACTTCTGCTCATCCGCAAGCTTACACTCCCCCACCCTGAGGTGGAATTCATCTGGTGGATGGATAGCAACGCCATTTTTACTAGCATGGTCTTCAAACTTCCCTTTAAGCACTACAAGAATCACAGTAAAACACAGACATTGGGTGATTGTGAATTAAATTACAGTACTGATGATGAACGCACAAGTGGTAGCAGTGAGTTCTCATGGATGGGTATTCCCGCAATACTAAGGATGATATTGAGGATTCACGTGATTCAGTCAATTACATTGAGGAATATTTTGTGATTCATTTTGGTGAGAAGGATACCACAAATTGAGGAAGCTTTCTAGTGATGTCGTTGGAATATTATGTTGCTTCCACCTTGCATTTGAGTTTGCCGATGATATCGATATGAGTTAAATCGATGAAGGAATGGGTCAAACGGTTAAGGGTGAATCACCATCATGCTAACATAATAGACTGTCCACTATTTGCATATGTTTTTCGATTTACTTAGATAGTTTGTTTTCAATCTTGAAATCTCCATAAACATTGAAGATCCCTGCCAACTCACCACTTTGCACCACATGTTGCCATCTTGAGATACGATTGCCATTTTACATCTCAAACTTGCCAATTGTCTACCAAATTATCCATGTGGCAGGCTTGCCCAGTTTTTAAAGAGATGGCATTTCATTGTATGACCTGTAGAAATTGTAACCAAAAAATTGTCGAACTAACCCTTATATCGGGCAACCATTTCGACACATTTGCGGATGTATCCATTTCGGCAGCTAGGAAATGTGTAGCTGTTAAAAAATGTCATTTTTTAAATAAGTTTTCCGAGAAAACCAAGGCGAATTAGAAAAAACTAAGACATGGGTTTTGTTCCGGAACAGAGTGAATTAGGTAACCCAGAAACGGTTTTCTCATATTTTTAACCATTTGGGATATTTTCAAGGATATTTTGAACCCCATTTTTCATATTGTGTGAGGAAAATGGTTTTCAATTTATGCATTGTTTCAGTTAAAACCATTTTCCTGATCTACAGTGATCATGTTTCGCTAATCTACAGGAAATGGATTTTGTATAAGAGGGATGGAAGATTTTTTTTGCAGGAATTCAAGATTCCCTCACATGAATTTCAATGAGTCTTACAAATGCTTGTGTAGTGGCAACAAATTGTTAATTCTACAAATCAATAAAAAAATTATGCATATGCAATCGATTTATTGAAGAAATTTATAAAGCGAAGAATACTTGCACAATTTGATTGAAATAATTTTTCGTGCAAGTACTTTTTTTTTCCCCGCTTCAAATATTTTTGACAGCATGCTTAAGATGTAGACCAATGATTATTTTTACAGCACAGATGACGATTCAATTTGACAGATTTAATAATGGCTTGCAGAAAAATTGGAAGATTATTTAGATGATTTCTAAACATCTAACATTTAAAAAAAATTAAAATATTTTTGTTGTGTATTTTTCTATGAAGCTTTAACATGCAAGACATAACAAATCTTTGTGATGCCATTCATTTTTCTGAGCACATTGCATGAATTCATCTGAAAACAGGGAGTTGATTTATTTTTCATGGTTATTTCTTAAAAATGGATTGTTATCGATATCATGAATTGGACTAAATATAACACTTTTG
The DNA here is from genome assembly GCA_034641835.2 of Pinus albicaulis. Classification (NCBI taxonomy): domain Eukaryota; kingdom Viridiplantae; phylum Streptophyta; class Pinopsida; order Pinales; family Pinaceae; genus Pinus; species Pinus albicaulis. The sequence goes on along the minus strand of CM076579.1, from coordinate 537,682,883 downwards.
ATTTTCCATAATCTGTTTCATTTGACATTCAAATTTTGCATAAGAATCAGAAAGGAATTGGCCATTTCTTTTTTAACACACTTATGTTCTTTATGTCAAGTTTTTTTGCAGGTTTGGGATGATCGAATGATCATTGAAAAAACTAATTGTGCGCACAATTGGTCTTCAAAGGACTGATTTCATGAGAAACATAAGAACAAGTCCATATCCATCAATACCATTACCTTTCCTCCCTTTTTAATTATAAATCCAACTAAACAATTCAAAGCAAGCCACATTTATTTTACCAGCAGGAGTTAGTTGTTCATTTTTATTCACATACACTTTCCATTACTCTTTGGCTACTCCTAACCCACAAATAAAAGCAAGAAACTCACTTACATGCTTATTTCCCATTGTCATTATTATTTTCCATTGTCATCTTCCATTTTAATTTTCCTTTTCCTATCCTTTCATTTCGCAAATAAACCCTGCTTCAATAAAAATTATTGAGTCCATAGTCCTTTGAGTCTAAAATCCTTGCAAAACACCTTCAGGCTTGCATGCCTTAATGGAATGTTTTCTTGCTGACGAACAATGGGAATACATTAATGTCCCTTGTTCATCTGAACTTCTAGGTACTCGACAACAGAAAAATTATTCGTACCTAGAAAGATGTGTTTGAGCATCTTGACTCTCATTGTCATCAATGGTGAGAGTTCTCATGTTGACTAGTGGCATCTATTAATGGTTGTTAAGTCAACAATTTCCTGCTATGTTTGACATCAAAACATCTATTCACATAACAGGAATTGTGCCAATGAGTTTTGAAGACATGAAGACTATCATTTTCAGCATTTTGGAGCGAATGTAGAATATATGCAGCAACAGATCAACACCATTTTGTAGTTGCAAAATCAAATGGCAGCTGTAAAATCAGATGGCAGCAGCAGAGTCAGCACCATCCTAAAGCAGATTCATCTTTTTTAGTAGAAGCAATAAAAAGTCATCTTGACTATTTTATCCATAACTTGTACAACCACTTGAAGAATATTATGATCATAATTTTGTAGCCATCACACATGTAGCTCATCCATTTCCAAAGGGTAAGTTAAGGTATGTAATTTTCTAACTTTTTACCATAGAATTCCTTGAAAAGCTAGAATGATATTTTTTGGAAAAAAAACTTATTTTCCTCATATCATAAAATTGCCAATACCATCAGTTGATTGGGGGGGGTACGTTCATATTCATATTTTTCCACATTCATATCACATCCAAAAGCCCAAATACTTTCAAAATATATTAACTATTACATTATTATTATGAGCATACAATGGCTTTTCAAAAGTACTTAAAAGAGAATTGGATACAAACACAATCATGGTTGTCACACAAGAACCAACCATGATGCAATCCAATAAAAATATACTTCGCAACAATAATCAAATTATCATTATGAAAAGTTCAAAGATCAAAATTGAATGCAACAACAAAATATGGTTGTAACACAAGAACCAACCATGTTGCAATTCAACTAAAAGACTTTGCGGAAGTATGAAGTTATCAAATGATATCATGCAAAATTAAGCCAAAGCTCAAGGATAAAAAAGAATTAATGTAATATATTGCATGAGGACATGCAATACCTTCATTTGGCAGGTATTTTGGGGCTTGAAATTGTCCTTTACTTCCATTACATTTTCACTTATATTTCCATATTATAACCTTCACTCCACCTCCATTTCATTACATTTACCTTGTCATTATCATTATTGGGTTACATTTATGTTTTTCCAAACTTTATTGATTCCAAGTATTTTTAAGTGAATTTGTGGTTGAAAATTAGAAAACAATATGCATATACTTATACCTAACAAGTGGAATGAGATTGTTTCCATGTGTAGGTCAAAAATAAGCTTCCAAAAGACCCTTATGTGGCCTCCTAAGGCCAAATTCGAATTTTATTGGAGAAGATCATGGGATCATGAGGATATGTGTCTCATTTCCTATTTGTATTGTAACTCTAAGAAGACATGTGCCTTATCACTTCCTATTTGGACTGTAACTCTAGAGATAAAGGGAGAGATTCATGGAATCTCATTAATGAGATAGCTTCTCATATTTTTATATAAATAGGGGAAGCTTTCTCCTATCATGTCATGGTGTAAAGTTGGAGAAGACTCGAGTGTACAAGTTAAGATTACTCACATCTTGAATACAAATACTCAAGAGTAACGTTCACCATATTTTTGGTAATGCTTGCATTGGGATGTGTTCAATTTTTCCCATCTCTCATGCATTTTTTATTTATCATCTATAATGTGTGATATTGCATCAATAATTTTACTGCATTTCTGTTAAGCATTTTACTGCATTTCTGTCAAACATTTAGATTTCATCCATTTTCCTACATTTCTATGAAGCATATTTCAATTTCCACAAGTGTGGTAGATTAATATTAGATTAAAATTTAAATTCTCGCAAGTGTGGTAGATTAAGATTTCAATTCCTGCAAGTGTGATTACGCGCACTATATTTTCTTTTGAATTTGTTTTCTTTATTTTCGTTATTTAATTTCATAGATTAGTTGAATTTGTTTTCTTTCTTTTTGTTATTTAATTTCATAGATTAGTTGAATTTTTTTTCTTTCTTTTCGTTACTTGATTTCATAGGTTAGTTGAATTTCATTTTCATTATTTGATTTCATAGATTAGATTAATTATTTTTCATTATTTTTTAGTTATATTGATCTAAACCGAAATTTAATTTCTAGCATATACAGTGCACGCATGCTTCACAAGTTTACGAAACCCCCGGGTTGAATATTAAATGACAGGAAATTATTTTGCCCCAACAATTGCCTCGGCGGAATTTCTTTCTTTACCTCTCTGAGCAGGAAGCCTTTCTCTTTTTTCACCTTTATTTATTTATTTAAAAGAGGATTGTGCACTGGAAATTATTCATTTTGGGTGGAAGAGGGATCTCGACTTATTGAGAGCAGGAGAGGTTTTTCCTTCAAAGAATCATATAGATACCTCTGATTTAGTTTTTCTTGTTTATATTTTCCCCTCCTCCCTTTATAATTATTGTATAAGCATGAAACACCAAAGCATAAAAATCCAAATATAGGCACAAGGTTTCCTGGATAGACATGAGTTCATGGTTTTCCAAAAAATATCCTTATGGATGGACCATATTTTCTGTCGGAAATTCATTGGCCAAAAGACATAACCAACACAAGGAAGACGGGCTAAAGACTATCCAAGTGTTTAAGTGTCACAAGACTCCTTGGACTTCAGCCACACATAATCTCATAAACCAACACATGGATAAGGATAACACTTATTCACAAGAAACAAATCAAACAACAAAAACAAGAATAAAAAAAGAAAAAGAAAACTATGTACATAGTGTAGGGCACAACCCCTATTGCTCATTGAAAGTAGTGTTTCAGATCTTGGCCATTGACCGGGAGAGATTAAATCTTCCTGTAAAGTGATTGAAGATGATAGGTGCGTTGGTCAAGCTTCTCGTGTACAGTGAATGGTCTAATCCATAGGGATTAAAACTTAGCGCATTTTCCTTTGTCTTCATGGGATTTGTACCACTTCAAGACTAAGTCACCCACACTAAATTTTTTCTCCCTGCAGACTTCCTATCGAACCACCTCTTCATATGATTTCGATGAAGTAGAAATTTTTCTTTGGATTTCAACCTTTCTTCCTGGAGCTTATGAAGAGTGTCCATCTTACGTTGCACTAACATACATGGCTTGCCTTTGGATTCTTGTAAGAGTTGGAGAGAAGGCAAGGAGATATTGGGTGGTAGGATTGCTTCTTTTTCATATACCAGGAAGTAAGGGTAGGTTTTCAGGGAAGGCTTAGGCGTGACTCGGTCAACCCATAGAGAATTTACCAAAGTAGGGTGTCAGTTCCTTTTCTCAAAGAATATGGTCTTCTTAATGATGTGGATCAGGTTCTTATTCGTGGATTCAGTAAGACCATTCCCTTGAGGGAAGTAGTTGGTATAATGCTTCAATACAATTCCATTTTCCAATGCAAATTCATAGAGTTTTAGCAAGGAGAAATACGTTGCATTATCAAAAACAAGTGAAGTAGGAACATCGAACCTCGAGATGATTTTTTGTTGCAGAAATTTGATGACTTCCTAATCATTCACCTATTTGAGAGGAACTACTTCTTTCCACCATGTGAATTAATATTTGGAAGTGAGAATGTAGAAATGATGCTTTGATGAATGTGGAAATATTTCTCCAAAAATATCCAAGACCCCCTGTTGAAATGGTTCTTTCACTACGAAAGGTTGCAATGGAGTGGTTGGCTTATTGTTTCTACCAACGCATCTTTAATAGACCATACATTTGTGAACGTAAGCATGAGCATCCTTAAATAGTGTGGGCCAATAAAAAATGGCCCACATGATTTTATGCATTTTTTTTTCCCGAAAAGTGTCCCTCGGCTGGTCCGTTGTGGAGATCACGCAATACCTTCTTTGAATCATGTGTGTCTGGACACCTAATAAATACTCATTATGGTGCTTTCTAAAAATCACCCCATGCAACAACTAGTAAGATAATGCTTTAATACTTAGTGCCCTCTTCTGTTGTGTGGAAAAATGGGAGGGCACGGTGTCATTATCAAGGTATTGTCACACATTCGCATACCAATCATTTATGCTAGTAGTGGGGGTGGCTTGCTTGATGTTGTTGTACATTTCAATTTCTTGCTCCCACCCTAAAGTATCTTCTTATTATTTTTCATCCATTTCTTTTTTTTCTAGTCGACAAAGACCATGGCCCTTGATTGTGTGAACTAGCTTGATTTCTAGATCATATTCCTGCAAACCAGTCATCCAATTCACTCTCCTTTCACACAGCTCTTGTTGAATAAGCAGTGATCTGACTGATGGGTGTGGAACAAAGATAATACAGTTATTCTTTAGTAGATAAGGCCGAAAGTTCTTCACCGCCTTTTATACCGCATAATATTGTTTATCCATAGTATGGTAGTTTAGCTTGGGTCCTTGTAGACTCACGCTCAAGAAAGAAATAGATTTTTCATTATTCAGATCATCCTTCTGTGTGAGTACAATGGTGAGAGACATGTTAGAACTGAAGGTGTAGAGAAAAAATTCCTTTTAAATATGGGTTGTACAACGTAGGTGCTTCTATGATAGCTTGTTTGATATAGGAAAATACACCCTTTTACCTCTTATCCCATTTGTATATATCATCCTTCTTCACCATCTCCTATATCGGTTTTACAATCTAAGAGTAATCAGAGATGAATTTACGAAGGAAGTTGATCTTCCTCAGGAAGGATTGCATTTCCTTCTTGTTCACTGGGAAGGGAATCTGTGTGATTGTTCTGAGCCTTTACGAATCTACCTTAATCCTAATTTTAGCAATAAGGTGGCCTAAGTTATTACCCTTGGACACTTCAAAGATACTCTTCCTAGGAATGAGGGATATCTTGTACCTGCAACATCGCTCAAAAAATTTGTTTAAGTGGCTTATGTGGTCTGACCTTTGTTTAGAAAACACAGTTACATCATCGAGATATACCACTATGAACTGCTCAATCAATCTCTGGAATGTGATTCCCATAGAACGTTGAAACTTTGCACCAACGTTAATCAACCCAAATGGAATTGGCTTAAACGCGAATGTACCTCACTTTGTTCGAAAAGTGGATTTGATTCTGTCAGGCTTTGAGACGGTAACCTAGTTGTAGCCTAAGTATACATCAATAAAAGAAAACATTTTAGACCCTAATACTATTTGCAATTTTTGTTCCATGGACAACACGGGGTATTTATCCTTGTCTGGGGCATAATTGAGATTTCAGAAATAAACACATAAATGTATTTCCCTAGACTTCTTTCTGAATGGGACCAAATTTTACACCTAAGCGGAGTGTCACACTTTATATATGTTTTGAGCATCCAGAAACTTCTTTAACTCTTTCTGAATGACAGGCTCAAGCGTCGAATGTACTTTTCTAAGCTTTTGCTAGAATGGCTTGGCCCCAAATTTTATTGGTATTACATGTTGGATGATTTCTGTGTTATAAGTTTTAATCTTGTCATATTTACATGCAAATACATCTTAGTACTAGTTGAATAAGTGGATAAAGGCTTGCCCCTCTTGTGGCATACAATAGGTACCAAGATTGACATACTTCGGGTCCTTTTCTATTCCCACGTTGATATGCTCGTGCGACAGTGTATAACAGTGGGTTTTGGCATTAACAGGTCCTTGGAATCGATTTTGTAGTTCATACAAATTCTCTAAATATACCACACCCTTTGGGATGAGATTTCCTTTACTCATGTTGGTTGCATCATGCGGTTCATTTTCATTCTCTTCTGCATCGATCGTTGCATCTTTAAATGCATGAGTGTTCGCCATGAAGCATAGTATCTGATTTGCATCATTAAAAACACGTAAATTAGTGATTTTATTGGGGATGGCTGGTTTACAACTCATTTCTATAGAAAATTCGTCCCTCAATGGTGAAAACCTAGCACTAGCATTTTATAATGCATCTTCAGTTGCGCTAAGAATTATTAGAATAGAAATAATATTAAAAACTTGAAAATGTGAAATTAAATGACATACCTCCTATTGGCAACTCTTTAGATGAGGTGAGACACAATGTATAGTGTCACGTACACGCCGCACCCCAATTTCTGAATCACCTACTGCTTTCAAGGATGCAACATTGAGGTCAATGGATCTTTGTAAGCCCAAGATGAGTGCCTCATATACAGTAATGTTATTTGTGCATTAAAATTCCAAGCGGTTAGAGATCAATTTTTTTCTCTACAGCAGGTCTATTAAAATGCAACCATCTCCAGAGCCTTCTTGTGCCTTATAACCATCAAAGTGTAGAGTTCACATGTCATATGTACAAGGATCATGAACTATACTTGTACTAGTGCTACTACTAATTATACAAAGGTCATTTGCATCAATTAGACTAGGAAGGAACTCCAACTGTGTTTTTGATGGGACTAGGGATGGTTGTGCAAGATAACTCCCCAATTTAGTTTCCAGAAATAAATTTCCAAAAATGAGTTCTACAAAATGCATTGGTTCATTGTGTCCATTCAAGGGAGTAAAATTATGTTTCATGTATCTTTATAAGTCCACTCAATTCTAGTTTTTTATGCCCTTATACAGAAGTTATAGGTGTGAGCAGTATGTAGAAAGTCTCCCTGTAACTTACTTGACCAGTCTCTGCTTAACAATATTTTTTATGCCTTTGGTATATCCACAATCACCATGTTTATGCATTGATGAACTCATCCATTCGATGATAAACGAATTATCACATCTTTGAGTTCACCAATCGCGTGGACAAGAGTCCTATCCATTTGAATGATCTATGCATCTGTTTTATTCCACTTTGCATTGATTTTCTTTGCGATAGATAATGGAATTACATTCATTGATGCACCAGAATCAACCAAGCAATTGTGTACATTGAAATTGAAAATTTCAAACATTAAGATAAATGGAGGCCAGAGTGTATTCGTTTCCATTGTTAAAGCATTGAGAACTTACTCGAAGGAACTAGAAGACATACTTGATCCCTTGTCTGAAGGGGACCGATACTTGTGGAAGACTGCCCAAGTGTGTGTAAGACAATGTCACACTAACTTGAGATATTTGTTAAATCAAACATTTAAATGTTCGCATGAACCTTCTTCGTATCTTCCAGCATGTTATAGTCCACAAAGGGAAGGATGGACGAAGTGTCTGGGGAAGTGGCTTGACTTACAATTTCTGGAGCGATGGTCTTTTCTTTGTTGTTTTCGGAAGTGATTTTTGTTGACACTACTTTCCAAAAATTGCTTTGAGTATTCAGCGTTGAGTTGATGAGTCGATTGGTTTTCCTTAACAAGCCTTCTTTGATTTGTTGCTTCGTCAACTCTATTTTAATGGTCATCCCTTGACTTATCAAATCATATCGGTTAGTCTGCTTCTGGGCCGAAGGGCCACTCGAAATTTGTTCCTCAGTTTTACTCTTTTTAGATGTAAGTATGCAATTAAACATATTTATTGTATGCCCAACACTTGGAGTCTCATTGATTATAGTAGTTTCTTCCTTTTCTTCTTTAGGATCGGTCTGCTCATCAACAAGCGTCACATCACAAAGATGCATAGCAACGACGCTCATGATGTGATTCCATTGTGGGTATGTTTTCTCATAATGGTAATCTTGATGATATTAATAGTGTGTGTACATGCCCAAGTTATCAAGATTCAACACAATGTTCGAGCTCTGCGCAAACTTCTTCGGTTGGTTAACTGTTTCTACCCAAACTTGAAATCTTCTGAGGAAGTTGAATCATGAAGGCTTGCTACTCACGGTGGTCTCACTTGACCTTTTCTTGAGTTATTCCATCTCATTTGACATATTCTTGACAATACGGGTCAAGTTCTCAAGATGGGACGTTTCTTTCTCTGTGGCTTTGCTTATGGAGGCCTGAGATATTATTCCAACGTCTTTGGAATTCTTCGTTGGTTCATCATCTGAGATAAATCTAATTGCGCGCAAGTACTTCTCATCCGTGATGGTATATTCATAATTTTCCATTAATTTGGTTTCGTAGTTCACTTCACGAACTGGGTCATTCTTGTCAGTAAGGAAGAAGTGTAGTAATATATTGTGATGGATTCATGAGGTTCTATGTCTTATGGAAATCTATTCAAGATGCAGTTTAACCTCTGATTGAATTATTTCACTTTCTCTTTCTTCTCCATCTTTAGATTACCTAGCACTTTCAATAACATGGAGGGGATCTTATCATCAGCATATATTTCAAGGAAATTTTTCTTAAAAACCCTCCAATTCTGGATGGATTTTGGAGGAAGGTTGTGATGCCATACAGTTGCTCTACCATCCAAGGTACATGGGAAAATCTACATGCAACATCATTGTGATGTACCTCAAGTTTTTGCGGGTGTAGGTAAAATTTTTCCAGATGTTCTTCAGCCTTCACTATTTTATTATGGTCATACTTTGTTAAGAGCTTTTGTGAATGCTTCGACTTCTTGTGCAACACACCCGAAAGTGAAAGTGGGACCTGAGTCATCCAATCTATGTCATGGTATGCCATGTCTTCTTCATCACTCTCCTCCTCTTCTTTGTCAGATTATTATGGCTCTTGTTCTTCTTCCTCACCCCCCAACTTGCAGAAAGTTATGCCTAAGAATACAGGATTATCTATGTTGCCACGACTAAAAATTGAAGGTTATTCTACGTTTTCCAAAGAATATGTTAACTCTGGAAGGATGGAAATAACCACACATTTAAGGGAGGAAACCACTATCCCTGTATGGGTGGTTTTTTAATTCTCTAAAGAACATGGAAGACTGAGTACTCTCAGAATCAATCCAACTGCTTTTTTCGAACTAACAGGTTATAGCACGGATAACCCGAAGCTGATTGTATATGATTTCACAAGTTCGAGTGGGTTGTGGTTGGGAAGAGTCACCAACTTCAGAAAAATGAGTAGGGGAGGTGCATTGAACATTATTGCCTTGATCAGAAGATGATATGTTGGGGTCGATGGGTTTATCATCCATAAAACATTGATTTCTCAACTTCTAGCACCACAAATGTATATAGTGCTAGACTCACCAACATTCATGGGATCTTCCCAATATGAAGTCCCAGTTAGACCTCACATCATTTGGTGTAGGATTCCTATCCATAATAAAGACCTAGTTTCCATATTCTTAAATATATGCATTAGCTCTAACTGTCAGCAAGATATAGAAGGGTGCATATGTACTTTTGAAAATCAAGGGGTCGGGGTGTCCCTATTGAATGACCAATTGAAAGTGTTTCAAGGTTCTTCTACTAGGGGGGGAGAGAGAGAGAAGTGAGCCTCTAAGATATAGGTAATAGTACCACCCAAGAAGAGACACACATGAACCGAAGGATCCATCTAACATCCAGCAGAATAGTCCACAAGGGATGTGATGGTCATTACAACCAACAATTGAGAAAGATATGCCCAATATCCTGCAGAATAGTCCACGAGGATAAGACAACAATAAAAACCACTACAACACATTCTCAATAAGATAAGTACTAAAATAACTGATATAGTTCAACTATCTTGGCACATATGAAAGAAAACATGAAATACAAACATCCGCAGAATAGTCTTACAAACATTCGTAGTCCATGCATGAAGAACGTGATGACCTCAGAAGGCTTATGTTATTAAGTAAAAGTTCCAAGACACATATATACAACAAAAATACATAATAGTGGATCATAACTTGGAGCCACTCCTTGTTCCACAAAAGAACTAGCTTATCTATCTAATGCTTTGCTGGTGGAGCCAAGCTGAAAATTCATTTTCACATACAATGAGGGAGGATATTAACTAAGGGTGACTCTTTGACTACCCTCATGACTGTTTGACTTCCCATGACTTTTCAACTTACATGACTCTTTAGATTCCATGTGTTTCCTTTGGACTTCCACTTTACAATACATTTTAAATACAATATACAAGGTCCACAATAGTGATGTGGCATATGACCACCGATGACAAGACCTAACATGGCACTACTAATATGGACTACTTTTTTAAATGGAAATTTCAAGCCACTGTTGTTGTTGATATTTGAGGGTCTTTGTGAAAGATTTTTCCTTTTCACCTATGCATGCCTTGGTGATAAGGAGTCTTCAATGATCTCAAGTCTTGGATAGTAATCGTAAACTAGTGTCATTTCGATTTCTTCTCATCAATAAACTTGTTAGTTCAACTGTGAGAGTGTGTTTGATAATGTTTCCCTTATTCCTCACCCTTTTCATCATCTTTCCATGACATGATAGAGTACCTATTCCTGCAATTCACTCATGACGAGACGACATTAATCTGAAAACCCCTAGCCCGAGATGATGCATTATGATCCATGAATTAAGCTTGGAACAAGTGACGGACTAGAGAGGGAGGCCTTGTGACTATGTAGTTGCATAGTTCAGGCAGGAAATGGGAATACGTGAGCCTTGAGATTGCGCAATTCATATTTCAGGATGGGTTGACGGACAAGACTGCGTAGTTTTTGGAGCTAGTGGGACAGGTTGAAGGGATGGGAAGTGGGAGAACTTACTACGTAGTTATGGGGGTCAAGGAAGGTTAGGCTACTACGTAGATGCATGGTTAAAGGGCTCAGCAGATGAGCTTCAGGATTTTGGTTGCAAAGTGCGCAGTTCAAGTCAAGCTAGGGGTCATGACTGCATAATTCCGGAGGTCAAGGTCGAGGCTTGGTCGCAGAAACATCGCAGTGCAGCAGTCCTGGAAGGCAGAAACTTCACATTATGCAGTGCCAAGTAGTAAGGTTACAGCTAGAGGACTAATACTGCACAATGCGCAGCTCATGGGAGTCTAGGTGAAGCCAAGTTTCTTGGTCGGAAAGCTTTCCGAAAAATGACTAAGTGTGGGACTAGTGAGATCGTCGTGAATCGTGATGAACTTTGACTATGATCACACACTTAGCATATTTTGATGACTCAATAAAAATAGATCACCCGTGACATACAAAAATAACATTCCCCTCCATGTGACATATTTACGACCAGTTATGACAAGTGCGACACCAAATATACACTTTACGACGACTGTCACGACACTTGTGTGTCAGTGCTCAAAACTTTAGAAATGAGTGTGATGGGTAGTTACAAGGTTAGAGAAACTCATTTTCACAATGGTGAACTCTTGGAACCACTAGAATAGGATCATACATACAATTTGACAACCAACATGCCAAAATCCAACACTTTTCCTATCTTGCGAAAGGGATCACAACCTTCTAAGAAAACCAAGAAAATGAAATTCAAGGTTTGCGAAAATAATGAACAAGACCAAGAAAGGCTCAGAAATTTGGTCTAGGCCAAAGTTTCGGAGGGGGTTTTAGAAAATACAACAGGGCGATAAGCACATTTTTGTATCTTTATTGGTTTTTCCTTAAAAGCTAATTTTAATTTTTATTATTCCATATATATGAATTTTGAGAAGCAGGCCCAGTTAATTGATTCAATGTTACTTTTGTTATTATGGGTAACATAATAGATCATTTTTCCAATTGGCTTGTGAGAGGTCTCATCTACTTTTTTCCTTGTTCACAGACATATATTATTCTTTTTTGCAATCAATTATGGAAGTATATAATGTAGAATGTTTTAATATTGTAATGGATACTTGCAACCCTTTAGTTATCCATTGTATGTTTTAATTGCACAATTCTTTTGAAATGATATACTCGAACATTCATTCTCAAGGCACTAAAATCCTTTCGAACTCTAAGAAAAATCATATATATGAGAATTGTTTCCAACACATATTCCACCAACCACCTTATTTTTCTATGGGAGAAGAATATTAACAAGACTCTGGAGACCACCTATATAAAAAAGAAAGAGGTCTTGAAAAAAACATTGCAAGTTAAAATTTTGAATACTTTTGTTGATTTCTAAAGAATTTGTAGACTTAATGAAAAGTTATTCTTTCTGAGGAAATTTATGAGTTCATTGTCTTACATTGTTAGAATTTTGAATACATTTCTTTCTTCTAAAATCATATGCAGACTTAATGAGAGGTTATTTTTTATAAGGGATATTATGAGTCTATTTCTAGTTGCTTTCATTTTGTACATAAAAAAAAAGCACAAACCACCATCTCAAATTCATTAGAGCCTCAGGAGTATGATCTAGGGATAATTTTTGCACCTCAAGGTTCCACAATGTAATCAACCTTTTTTTCATACTTCAATCACCGTACCAGTACATACAATAGCACCAATTCCAAAAAATCTCTTAAAATCAATTATTTTTTCCTTGTCAAGAATATGTTTCCATTGTTAAATGTTGTGCCAATCCCCGATAAAATAATTTTCAGAACCCCAGATACAAGTATCCTCAAAACTTAGGTACCTGTGTTCCCGTAGATTTCATCTGAGAACGTCTCCTCTAGGATAAAATTGTTCCTACTGACTAAACCGCTTATGTGACTCTCTCCTAGTCATTTTTAAACAACACCTGCTTGACCTCATCATCCCCGTCATCCCAAATAATTCCCTATAGAGTATGTTTCCATAATTAATAATTGCACCAATACCAAATAAAATACGTCTCAGAACCTTGTATGCAGTTCTCCCCACAACTTAGTGTTGGTCAAGGTTGTCATTGATGTCAATATGGCATAAACCAAGATGTCATATTCTTGAGATGCCTGGTTCAAGATGATGATGTCATGCCATCAATGAAGATGTCAAATCACGAAGAAGTGAAACCACTAATAAAAGAAGCCCTAAGAAGTCCTTGATCTAATGTTGCATGCACTTGATGATCTAGATCTTAACCCTTGATGTTATGTGATGATGTCATACACTTTGATACTTGATGATGACATATGATGATCATGGTTGGAGATCATTTGAGGGTTGGAAGACTATTTTGGAGTTCTCCTAATAATGATGCACTATAACATATCACTGCACCATTACGTGATGACATGGGTGATGCACTCATTGTTGGACATTATCATGATGATGTGGATGTCCTACACGTTCCTATGATGATGAAGAAGTCGAATAATGGAGAAGACAAACAATGGAGAAGCCAAACAAAGAAGCCATATTGTCCTAATCATCTTCTGCACTAAAGATTTCAGAAGCAGTCACAAAGAAAAATAAATTTGGACAGCTTGGAGGCATCCTTTCCAAATGAATCCTACACCATCTTAAAGAGGAATTTTTCCTCTTTCTAACGAGCCCTTACTTGCCCTCAAACTCCCAATTGTTTGTGAGACATTGAATTTTTAAGTTGAAAAATATATATCTTTTGCCTAGCCGACTTGAGCCGACTTGTGTATGCTCATAATCCTTCACCCAACTGACATGTCTATTCATCATAGGTCAAAACATATATAAATATTGACGTCCAACACTTCATTTCACCAAAAAAAATCGGTGATCATTTCAGAGAGAAATCACAGGAATAGGTAGGAGGCCGAGGAGAATTTTTTTTAAACATTGTTTGGGCTAGATTTCAAAAAGGAACAAGTTGTATATATATTGGTTTGTTGAATACTGTTTGGACATTGAATTGGTGGAGACTTTCTCTTTCAGACCTACAAATAATTTATGTTTTAGGACCTGTTACAAACCTTCACTTCAGCCTGTAACTCTACCCTACCACAATGCTGAAATTTGTATTGTATAAGCCTGCAATTTTGGTGTCTGTGCAAGCAACTTCATGCCTACAATTTTGGCCCTATGGCCAACCACCTCAGGCCTGCAATTTTGGCCATATATACCTGCAAATTGACCCCTCCTATGGTCAACTTTCAACCTAAAATTAGGACGAATTACAGACCTATTTGCAAACCCTGTAGGGACTAAACTTGGGTCATGTAGATAACCATTGTTGAAAAGTATCTAGACATGTGAAGCACATACAGTGTTTAGGAGCAAGCCATAAGTACACACAGTCATATCTTGCAGAAAGTTTTGGTTGAATATTTTTTGAAGTCCTACAGTGACACTATTGTAGACTTGAGAAGACATCCAAGCACATCTATTGCAGACCTACAATGATATTTATTTACAAACTTGTGGTGACATATAGTTGTACTTTGTTGACATGTCATAACACTCCCTTGCAGATTTGTGAAGACGGTCTACACCTTAGGATCACTGTAAAAGGAATTTGAAAACCTATTGAAAACCCCTTTGGAGAATTGTCTTGAAGATCTCCTTGAAGCATAATTTGTGCCTTGTTTAAAGACTACTGTGAACATCTAATGGAGTCATGAACAGTTCTCTGGGTTTCAAGACATTCCTTGAAGATTGTGAAGATTAGTTTTTGGAGCAGACTTGGTGCAGCATAGTAAATAATCTTGAAGACATCTTGGAGTACCTTGAAGACATCTTTAAGGGATTACGGAGAAATAACTTGTTGGGCCCTTGTGAGAAGATCTTGAAAAAGCCCTTGAAAAGGCTTAGAGTAGGTGCAGAACTAGGGCTGCTCATTGAAGACATTGAAGATTTGTAAAGATCATGATGCAATGTTGAAGACCCCCTTTATGGAATAAACTTGGGGAAATTGTTTGGGTACCATGAAGAGCTGTGGTGACACCTTCATGTGAAGAACAAGGTTGTCATTGATGAAGTGACGTGGAGACTAAGTGAAGGCATTGCTGAAGATTGATAGGGCTCGTTGAAGAAGACTTTGGGAGCCGTGAAGAATAACCAAACATATTTGACGAAGTGAAGTTGAGGGTTGGAGCCCAAGAGGTTGGAGCCTCATAGAGACAAGGTTGGTGCCCTGGAAGATAGGGTTGGAGCCCTAGAGGATTGGAGTCCTCAAGAAACCAGGTTGGAGCCTCTACCAGAGATAGGGTTGGAGCCCTAGAGGTTGGTGCCTCAAATTGACAAGGTTGGAGCCTTGGAAAGACCAAGTCGGTGCTTGGCACAATACAGGTTGGAGCCCGGAAGATTGAAATCTTCATCTAGGGTTGGAGCCCTATATCATTATTGTACTTTACTTATTGTAAAGAAGAAATTAATAAAAGTATCTATTCCATCATTGTTCATTTTGTCTTCAAATATAAGTGATCTAACTGGTAAATTTAACAATTGAAAATAAATATTGATTCACCCCCCTCTCAGTATTTCCAACACTTAGGTACAGGTGCTCCTACTGATTTCATCAAGGAACCTCTCCTCTAGGATGGAATTGTTCTCGCTCACTAAACTGCTCTTGTTTCTCTCTTGATTCATTGGTTCACCACACTTACCTGACCTCATCATCCACCTCATCTCACCCATGGGGGCTTCACTAAATGAACCTATGACATATCACGTGAGTTCATGGCATATTAAACAACACCCTTAATTTGACTACATATTGGAAAATACTTCTAAAAATCATTTATTTAACCCCCTACCAATATGAACAGAATAAACCTTCCCAATTTAAAAAACCCCTACTTTTACTAGACATTATAGGTATCCATGTTTTCATCAACATTTTTTATACCCCTTTATATTTTTTCATTAACCTTGAGCTTGATTTTTTTATAACTACCAATATAAAAACCATTTACCCCCTATTATATGAACAATATATTAAGTCATTTTTTCCACATTAAATATTCCCCAATATGAACATATGTGGTATGGTATTTCTCCCCTAATGAAGCCCCTATGATCTTTCCTAACGTTCCCCCCATATTTTATTTAAAAATACTTCATGACCTAGTTCGAATATAGTTTCCCCCATGTCATCTCATGTTCCACATCATCCCAGCTAACGTCCCCCAGACACTTTCTTCTGAAATACTTCAAAAGTTCCTTTCGATCTAGTTTCTCCTGGAATGGCGGAATTTCCGCATTATCACACGCAACTTAAAACATTTTGTATCGCACATGTCATATGGAATATTCACATGGAAAATATGTTTCCATACTTGACTCTCATGCCAATTTCCCTTAAAATAAGTCCCAGAACCCCAGACCCAGGTCTTCACGAAACTTAAGTACGACTGCTACCTGAGAGAAATGGTGAACCATAGTACACATTAATTGATGCATCAAGGTCTGAGTTACATAAATCCATTGCTAGACCAAGACTGATGCCTTATAAATACCTAATTCAATGGGTCGTTGAATTTGTAAACATTCCAAAATTCTATATTATCACTCCAAAGGGTACAGTAATTGGGTCTTTCATGCCAAATGATATCCAAAGTATGCACAAATTTCCCAATCCTAGTTTAATTTTTAATCAGAGTTTTATTGATGGTTTTATGCAAATAGAATTAAAAAAGGTTCATACAACCCTTCCTTATTTAATAATGGATTGGAGAAGTTTCCCTTAGAAACATAGGTAAGAACATTCTTGTGTTTATCCCATTTATTAACATATTTTTTCTATTTCCCCTCCTTTTTGTTACCTTGTTGCCATGTTACATTTTATGTTTGGTTACTAGAATTTTAATCATTTTCCTCTTGATTGGTTTCCTATTATTAAAAGAGTTGTTGAGGGTAATAGTTTTAATTGTGCTGAAATGTTGTCAAATTAGATGTTGGGTACCGGATTTGTATACTTTCTTCTTCCATTTTACCCTATCTTTCTATCTCTCTGTACCATTATTACTCTTTAACGCATGAGGTAAAACCCTTTTCCTTATCTTTCATGGGATATTTTATTAATGAAGTAATTTTCATGGAGGTTTTACCTTTTTACATATTAACTCTGATATTTCTACAGATTCAGCCAAAACAGGAGCATTATAGCCATGAGTAGAGGAACATCCTATCACCTCCAACGCTATCCTCATTTGTTGTTACAGCGTAACAGACATTGTTTATATCAGTTCCATTTCAAGCCTTTTTACAGTTTCCTTCTGGGCAACTAGGTTGTTTTTGTAACAAAATGTATTTTTGTGATTATGGAGTTGCTGAAGGGAATCAGGGATTCCAGGAAATTTGTATAAAGAGGCCTGTAGGCTGTGAATCGGGTTTAAGCCCTTTTTCATACAGTTCTTGTAACAATCTATTTTTTCGTTAATCGAATGCACAACATCTTTTTGTTTCTTTTGTAATTCATGAGTTTACCGCAACCCTGATCAGAGAGTTGGGCCCACTCTTCTGATCAAGTGTTGTGTTTTCCTTTCTTGCATTGTTTTTATGATTTTTTGTGATTTTGTTACTGTTGTTATAATTAATCTTTAATTGATGTGAATATCTTTCAATTCTGTAGTTTACTTAATTGTTGTACATTGGTCTGTGTGTTATGGATTTAAACCTGTGATCTACAGCAGGTAATGTGCTTTTGTCTGCATATACTTTGTCGTTAGTCTTGAAATAACTAACGCCCTTAGGTTGATAGTTTATGTGGAAAAAGGGTTGAAAATTGTTCATATCTAGACACCAAAATTTTGGTGTCGTTGCCAGGGAAGGCCAACAGGTGCAAGAACAGGATCTGTAACAGATCTAAGGGTCGATCTCTCATCTTGGGGAGGGAATTTATTGCCCTGCTTCAATTCCTGAGAATAAGTGCTTTGTGTTTTTCTTTCCTGATTTTTATTGTTTTCTGTAGAATCAATCTCTTGGGGGAGGGAATTTATTACTCTGCTCCAAGTCCTGAGCAGAGCATGTTGTTTTTCTTTCTGCTTATTCTGCTTTTTCATTAAAATTAATCCCTCACCTTAGGGAGGGTATTTTGAAACCCTGCCCTAAGTCCTGGGCGTAGTTTCCAGTCTTTCATTTTTCTTTTCTTTTTTTGGGGGGGCCAACTTCTCATCCTGAGGAGGGTAATTGATTACCCTACTTCAGGTCCTGAACTTTGATTTTCCTTTTTTTTTATTTTTATTGTTTTTCTGAATCTATTCTCTCGTCCCAGGGAGGAATTTATCTGTCCTTCTTTCGGTCTTGAGCGATTGTTGTTACTTTAATGAACCCTCTTCACAATTTGTAAGAACAAGGATCTGAATAAGAGGTGCAGAGGAAGACCCCCAAAGAAAGGAAAGGATCTAGGAAGGAAGACATACATTCAGGAAATTACTGAAAAATCTAGATTTGAGGCATCATCCCGTGCTGCTGTTAGGGATAGAGTTCAGACGAAGTCCGAAGGACAGTCTATGGAGCAACCAATGCCATCCACGGTACCAGAAGGTGTTCTTTCTACGACAGAAGACTTAATAAATAGGGTATCAGTGGAGGAGAATTCCTTATCAGCAGCAGAAGGGGAAGAAATAGCAAGTAGGGGATCAGAAGAGCTGAGCAATTCTAACTGGGAAGGAGAACCTCTAAAATGGTTTTCATCTCCACGAGACCAAGGCAGCACTATAAAAATTCTTGCAGCTGAATCAAACGATTCTGATTAGGTAAAAAAATTCTTGAAATATTTTGAGTCACCAAGGGACCAGGGGAGCATGGTACAACCTCCTACAGTTGAATCACTCCAAATACCAGCTACAGAACCAGTCAAAATTCCAAGTGAGTATTGGGGGGTATTTATGGCACCTGTAAGTTCCTCTATTGATTTTCCCATTGGAAATGTTACAGTTGATGCACCAATGAGACCATCCCTTTAACAGCTTTGCCTAGTTTCCATGGGCTTTCTTCTGAAGACCCTGATACATTCCTTTTTTAATTTGATATTTTTTGTCAAGGATATGACTATATTGCTAATGCTTCAAAATTGAAGATATTTCCTGCTGCCCTAAAGGGGACAGCCCTGAGATGGTTCATGGGTTTAGGAGGAAGTACAATTACCTCGTGGGAAGGGATGAAAGAAGCTCTCTTGGAGAAATACCAAGATTATTGTAAGTCCCTTGACATTGAGGAAATATTTAATTTTTCACAGAAAGAGGATGAAAACATGGAGGACTGTGTGGAACTATTTAAATACATATTACAGAGGTTGGGACACAGTGACCTGGACAAGGACATTTTGAAGATCACTCTTCTCTGATCACTTAGGGAAGACTCTCTGCAACTTCTAAATATAGTAGGAAAAGGGGATATTTCAAAAGAAGTCTTCGATACTAACTATGATTATTGTATTAAGTGTTCACGGGGGGGTTGCAAGAAGTGGATAGGGGATTCGGTCATCCAAGACATCCGATGGAGGGGTTACAAAATAAAAAATTGGAAATCTACTGGACAACCTAAGGACCGATATTTTGAGCACACTCTCAGCCCAAATGGACACTCTACAGGCAAAAAAAAAGCAGATGGAATTGGAAAAAACCATGGCCATATTCTGCCCACAATGTAGAAAGAAGCATCTTTTGAAGGAATGCCCATTGAACATGGTGGAAACCTACACAATCTATCAACAGACTCACTCAACCAGTTCGTGTCCTTCCTTGCCCGAGCTGAAAGAATTTTTCCAAGGAGCAAGCGAAGAAAGCGTGCTACACCAACTGTACTTCATGGGGCAGAAGAAGTCGTGGCAACCTCGACCACCAGCTATAAATCCAGGTATGTTTCAGGACCCATCTTAGTACTTTAACAATTTCAATATGGGTCCCCAGTCTGCACCGTTTCCAGCTATGTGGTCTCAATACCATTATCCCCCTTGGCAAAAATGGGTTCCCCAGGCCAGTCTGAATCCTTCATGGAATCAGACCTAGCTTATACCCTCTCCTAACAAACAGTTTCCTCAGTCTATGCCTCAACAACAACTTCAGTTTCCCTCCAATGTACCCCAGGAAACCCATCCATTAGACCCCAGCTTCCTATCTAGCCCAACCCGAATCCGAACAATAAAGGGGTCCAACAAACAGACACTCTAAACCTTTCGTTTTATAGCATCTCTACCACAGGACTCAATGAGATAAATCTATGGTTTAGCCGGGTAGTGAATGCACCTACTTCACCTATTATTACAAAAAAAAATTACAGTGAAGATACTGAACCAGAAAAGAGAATAGTGAGAGAGAATTTAAAACAAAACATATTAAATCATACGCCTCCCCAAACTGTCCCTAATCAAGGTCATTTAACTTCTCCTCCATATCTTGAAAGCCTGACCTTGAGTAAACCAAACCCTCAAGCAGAATTTGACTTCCTAGGGGAACTGCAGAATATCTTTGTTAAAATACCGTTGTTACAAGCTATGAGCGATGTACCTATATACGCAAAAAATCTTAAGGAATACTGCTCTAAGAAACCAAGGAGGAAACCTAAGGATCCATTAACCATTCATGTAGTAGGCGGACTATCTGATATCATGTTAGGAAAAATCATGCTTGTAAAATATGAAGACACTCGGAACCGGATTCTAACAATATAGATTAATGGGCTTGAAATCCCAAATGTAATGGTAGATTTGGGAGCTTCCATAAACATTATCACTGCTGCAACAATGAACACATTAGGACTTGGAAACATTAAACCAACCCCTACTATCCTGGAACTTGTAGATAGATCCACAATTAAACCAGTGGGGAAGTTAGAGGATGTGATCATTTCAGTAGACTCGTGGCATTACCCTATGGACCTCCTTATATTACAG
Source organism: Pinus albicaulis (assembly GCA_034641835.2). NCBI lineage: Eukaryota > Viridiplantae > Streptophyta > Pinopsida > Pinales > Pinaceae > Pinus > Pinus albicaulis. The sequence continues at coordinate 537,661,824 of CM076579.1, read as the reverse complement.
ACTCGATCTTCAGTAGGTGGTCACCCATTGATGCTAGGAAGACACTGGCTTGCAACTGCAGATCCTACATAGGGTGTCGATCTCGGCATATGATCATATCAAATGAGACAGTTACAAAGAATCTTAAGCTTTATCCTCCTGCGAAACCAAGCCCATCTAAAAAATCATTACCTAGTCGGAAACCTCTACCTATAGAAGAGATTGAACCTAAAAAATGAAGACGTTAGACCAGTCCTCACTATTGGCCAGACCCTTCAATTCAAAACAAAAACTGAGGACGATGCTATCAACGCCTTCATTAATGATTCCAGTTATGTTTCTTAATCAACTCAACATATTCTAGAATCTGCTATGAGCTATGAGACACAGGAAAATATTGAACCAGAAGATGACATTGAAAACATTCTTGTAACCTCATCCCATGATAGTATTCCAATTGAGATTGAACCAGGGAAAACACTTAATATCAACCCAAACCTGTCTGAATCCCAGACAAAACAGCTTCTAAAAGTCCTTCAAGATCAGTAGGAATCTCTTGCTTGGGAATATACCGACATGAAGGGAATCCCTACCAGTTTATGTACTCATCATATCTATATTAAAGAAGATTTCCGCCCTGTAAGACAACCTCAATGGAGGATGAATCCTGCTCTCAAAAACATTGTCAAGGAAGAATTACAAAAATTATTGGATGTAGGATTGATTTACCCCATCTCAGACAGCCAATGGGTATCCCCGCTAGTTATTTTTCCCAAAAAGAATGGTAAATGGTGGATCTATGTAGACTACAGGGATCTAAATAAGGCAACACAAAAAGACCATTTCCCTTTGCCATTCATTGACCAAGTCCTGGATACCTTGGCTAGGAAGAATTTATTTTCCTTTCTAGATGGATTTAGTGGATATAACCAGATCTAGATAGCCCTGGAAGACCAGGATAAAACAAATTTCACATGCCCTTGGGGAACCTTTGCGTACAGGGTCCTCCCATTTGGCCTATGTAATGCTCCTCCTACCTTCCAGAGAGAAATCTTAGGAATCTTTTCTGATTGATTCAATGATAGTGTTGAGATCTATATGGATGATTTTACTCCATATGGGAACTCATTTGAGGAAGGGTTGGAAAATCTGGAGAAAGTACTCAAAAGATGTAAGCAGACTCATGTATCTCTAAGTACAGTGAAATGCCATATGATGAGGGAGGAAGGAGTAGTATTGGGACATTTTCTCTCAGCTGCTAGAATTCAAGTTGATCTGGATAAAGTAGAGGTAATATCACACTTCCCGGTACCCAAAACAACCACACAAGTACGTAGCTTTATTGGTTGTGCTGGCTGTTACAGATGCTTTATAGAAAATTTTGCTAAAATAGCACACCCACTATTTCAATTGCTAGCAAAAGATGCAGAATTTTTGTGGACTGAATATTGTGAGATAGCTTTCACGAAAATTAAGGGGCTGGTGTGCACGGCTCCAATCCTCTGAGGACCTGATTGGGAATTATCATTTCATATAAATACTGATGCTTCTCAAACAGTAGTAGGGGTTGTTTTAGGACAGCAAGTAGACAAAACACCGTATGAAATTTACTATGTCAGCAAGAACTTAATTCCTACTTAATTAAATTACATGGTGATAGAAAAAGAATTCATGGCTGTCATTTATGCTGTCAATAAGTTTCGGCACTACATAACTAGGTATTCTACTATTGTCCATACTGATCACACAGCAATCAGGTATTTCATGAATAAACATATTACTCCTGGTCGTATTACAATATGGTTACTATTGCTTCAAGAATTTGATATTACAATAGTAGACAAGCCAGGAAAAGATAATGTAGTGGCTAATTTCGTATCTAGAATGGATAACAATGATGAATGCAAACCTATAGAATATAGTTTTCTTGATGAACATCTTTTTGAAGTTTCTACTAAACTTCCGTGGTATGCAGATATTGCTAACTATATTGCTACAGGGAAAGTGCCTCCTCATTTGTCATACAGGGAATAGAGGAAAATTATTCATCACAGTGCCTGATATTCTTGGATGGAACGATACCTTTTTCACACAGGAGCAGATAAGCAGATCCGGCACTGTGTGTCTGAGGATGATATTTATGAGATATTGAAAGTTTCTCATGATGGCCCTTGTGGAGGGAATTTTGCAGACAAAAGAACAGGCCATAAGGTGCTACAAATGGGATATTACTGGCCTTCTATCTTTCGTGATGCACAGAATTATGTTAGGAGGTGTGATAGTTGCCAACGTATGGGGAAGCCCAGTCGAGCTAATGAAATGCCTTTGTAGGCGCAGGTAGTCCTCGAGCCTTTTGAGAAATGGGATATTGACTTCATTTGACCCTTTAACCCAACCTCCCAGCAAAAAGTCCACATCTTGGTCTATATTGATTACGTGACTAAGTGGGTGGAAGCCAAAGCTATTGCAAAAGCAATAGAGAAGGTGGTCTCGGACTTTCTATTTGAAGAAATTTTTGCTCGTTATGATATTGTTGAAGAGGTTAATCCCCTCTATGGACAGAGGCGATCCCTACTAGCCCAGATCAGGTCTAGCAACAATCAAACACGCTACATTGTAGGTTCCTAATCGTAAATAAACCGACTTGCGATGAAGGCTTACCTGGAATCCAACGTTGTCGTTTGTAGAAGAGGTGGTGCTCCCGTTCCTTCGCCCTGGCAGATCACAATCCTCACAATCTCCGTGATTGGACACCTGCACATGCAAGAAACAACACAAACGCACGCATAAAATCCAGTATATACAACTATATGTCAGTCGAAGAGGACATAACTCATGAACATAATCAAGAACAAGAGTGGAACCATAACCAATAGTCGCTTATCATTAATGGGTCAAAAGAAGAATACAACCATAGCTTCGACGCAGCACTCTCCTTTGGCGGGTCGTCAGCAAAACATGTCTCGATAATGCCTTTCAAGGATGGGACAAGCCTCTCTCTTCGGATACTTGAAAATAGTCTCCATGCTTGGATTTGGCCTTAAGGGAATCAAGAAGGCTCTTGCAGCATAAGGATGTGAAAGCTCTTGGGAACTAGCTTGCAAAGGAGATGTGCAAGATTTTATAGATGGAGGAAGGGGAGTTGGGATCCCTATAATTATGGGATTGGCCCTATCATCAAGGAAGCTTCCATGAGAGGTGGCAAACCACTTCCTCTCTGTGGAAATCCGTAGCCAAACCACCCAACTCAAGATAGATATCAGTCCAGGAATTTGTTAGGATGAAACTTCCGCCTTTTATTTTTAAAAAACACCTCTTAATATGGTTGGCGCGGGTGCGGCTCTATGACAGAGCGCCAATTGGCACGCCCTCTTTGGAGGATTTTCCCCCTTGGCACGAGGGCTGAACTGTGGAACCGCGCCAATGGAAAAAGAGCTATTTTTAGGGTTTTTTGCAGGGAGATGTCTTCAGGGCAATGAAAGCTCATCTTCAGAGGGATGCAATGAAAGTATTTTCAAGTCTTGTCTCTACTCACAGGTCACAGAATGAGCCCTCCAATGTGCGGGATGGGGAATGGCAGGGACGGTGACAAATTGCTGTGTAACAATACTCCAAGAGAGAATGTTTCAGATGGAGGAGCACAATTCACATCACACATGATAGCAAATCTCATGCAGAAATATGGGGTCAAGCACAGAGTAACATCTCCATACCACCCCCGGGTGAATGGAAAAGTGGAAAGCACAAACAAGACATTGGAAAACATCTTGACAAAAATTGTGGCTTACCATCGTTGGGATTGGGCTCAGAAGCTACCTGAAGCTCTCTGGGTGTATAGAACAACATGGAGAAATACAACCAGGTTTTCACCATTTGAGTTGGTTTATGGGAAATCCCCATTGTTTCCAATAGAATTTGAAATAAGTACGTTCATAACAGCTCTTGAAGTTGGTTTGGATCTATCAGATGCCCAAAAACACCGACTGGCCCAGCTCAATGAGCTAGATGAAATCTGTTCAATGGTTGTCCAGAGAAATATTGTTTCAACAACAGAGAATGAAATGGCATGATAATTTTATTAAAAAGAAGGTGTTTCAAATTGGAGATTGGGCACTGCTTTATGACTCCCGCTTTAAGGATTTTAAAGGGAAGCTTTGCACTCGTTAGATGGGACCTTATGAGGTGGACATTGTATTTGATAATGGAACAGTCATGCTAGTCAAAATTGATGGTACACGTGCTTCATTTATAGTCAATGGACATCGCCTGAGATTGTACCACCGCCCGACCTCTAAGGATGCCTTTATCAAACACCTCTCTGAGAAATCTGGTTTTAAGGTCATCAGCGCAGAGAAATCTTCCACTGCACCCTTTCTATAAATATATATATATAAAGAATATAAATAATAAATAATTATGTTTTATTTTGTTGTCTTTTTGCAGGAGTTACTACTAAGGAGTAAGAATCAAAGAAAATTTTCCAAAGTGTCAGTTGTTGTTGTTACTCGGTTGCTTCTACTCATGGTGTTGTTACTCGGTTGTTGTTACTCATGGCATTGTTACTCAAGTGCTGCTACTCGTGATGTTGTTACATTGGATGCTGCTACTCGATGTTGTTACTCAGTTGCTGCTACTCATGGTGTTGTTACTCGGGTGCTGCTACTCATGATGTTGTTACACCGGATGCTGCTACTCAATGTTGTTACTCCAAATGCTGCTACATCAAATGTTGTTTCTCGTACTGTTGTTACTCTGATGCTGCTACTTGCATTTTTGTTACTCCGATGCTGCTACTCATGAAGTTGTTACACCAGATAATGCTACTCGATGTTGTTACTCCAGATGATGCTACATCGGATGTTGTTACTCATACTGTTGTTACTCCGATGCTGCTACTCGATGTTGTTACTCCAGATGCTGCTACATCGGATGTTGTTATCGTACTACTGTTACTCCAATGCTGCTACTCGATGTTGTTACACTGGATGTTGTTACTCACACTATTGTTACTGCATTGTTGCTACTCAATTTTGTTACACCAGATGTTGTTACTCTGGATGCTACTACTCATACTATTGTTACTCCATCTGCTTCATTACTGCGCCATCATCCTACCAACAGTCACATCGTCTAGGTAGGCTATCAGGTATGCCTCCACATGAATTTTACCGATTTAATTAAATATCCCATGTGAAGATTTTAATGTCACGGACGGTAAAAATTTAAGTTCAGGGGGTGTCGTCATGGTCAAGGACGGCGTAATAATTACCTCATAAATCATTATGACAGTCCATGTGTAGGTACACCTTACGATCCCCATCAACATTCAATTTAATCATTTAATACGTATTGGGATCCGTAATATGTCTTTTCCACTCCATACGAAATAACTATTACTTTTATTTCACCACACTTACCATATTCTTTTATGACTTTGTTGTGAAACCAGCTCCAGAAATAGAAGAAAATAGATATCAACGCCTTAGAAATAAGCCACTTTGAAGGGACAACCTCCAATACATTACATGAATGAACAATTCTTGGATGATTCAAATTACAAAACCTCCTTTCTATATATAGGAGTCCATGGGGCCACAATGTAATCCTAGTGGGGCCACAACGTAATCCTAGCCGACCTGACAATAATAATTTAAGGGCACAATAATAATAATATGGGGGTTACAAGGGTACAATAATAACAATAAGGGGGTTACACTAACAACAATAAGGGACTATACTAGTAATATAGGGACCTAACATGCCCCTCTCCTTCAAAAAAGTGTTGTCCTCAACGCTTGAGTAGCTCTGAGTGCTTCTGTATAAAATTCTCATCCTCCCATGTAGAATCTTCAGTGGGTAAGTTCTTCCACTTGATGAGATACTTTTAAATTGATCGATTCCGTAGCTGTCGAGTTCTTGTTTCCGTGACCGCTTCAGGTTCCAATATGATTTTTCCTTCCTCATCAAGTTCTGGAAATATTGTTTGAGCTGGAAGATTTTCACCTATAACCTTCTTTAAGCATGAAACATGGAAAATTGGATGCACTCGTGAAGAAGCAGGAAGCTCCAATTTGTATGCCATAGTACCAATCTTTTGCAACACCTTGTAAGGACCATAGTACTTTGGCGATAATTTATTATCCTTCTTAGCTTGCTTGTATCGTTGTAGCCGTAAAAATACTCAGTCTCCTACATCAAAACTTCTCACGCTGCGATGTTGATCTACCTGTTCTTTCATTCGATTTTGTGCCAAATTCAGGTTTTCCTTTAAGAGTTGGAGAACTTCTTATTAATGCTCGATGTGATCTTCCACTGCTTGAACCTTCAAATTTTCTCTTAAATATGATGTGATGGATGGTGGATGATATCCATAAAGTGCCATAAATGGGGTCATTTTTGTTGCAGTATGGAAGAAAGTGTTATACCACCATTCAGCGAGAGGTAACCACTTGACCCATTGTGTTTGTTTATCAGATACAAAACAACGAAGATATCCTTCCAAACATTTATTTACTATCTCGGTTTGACCATCAGATTGAGGATGATAAGATGAGCTATGAGCTAATTGAGTACCCAAACAAGAAAATAACTCCGTCCAAAAATTTCCAGTAAAAATGGGATCTCTGTCGCTCATAATAACCCTTGGGCTTCCATGTAGCTTTTGAATTTTTTCCATAAATGTAGTAGCAACTGTACTTGCTTTAAATGGATGAGATAATGCACAAAAGTGTGCATACTTGGTAAGTCTATCAACTACCACCATGATGACACTCTTTCCTTCGAACTTAGGTAAACCTGTGATAAAATCCATTGAAATCTCCTACCAACGTTGACTTGGAATGGATAAAGGTTGTAGAAGACCCGAGGTCTTAATTGTCTCAACTTTATTCTACTAGAAAACCAAACATTCCGCCACAAAATTTTGAATATCAAATTTAAGGCCATCCCAAAAAAAATCTTTCTTCACCCTGTGGTAAGTTTTTAAAAATTATGAGTGTCCTCCTAAAGGAGAAGTGTGCAATTCCAAAAGAATCTTTTGTTTTAGTTGGGAATTATTACAAAGATATAAGCAATCTTTGTACCATAAGGAATCATTTTTCCAACTAAATGTATCAGATGTACTAGGATTTTGCTGCAACTTTTGAATGAGTGTCCACACTTCTTCGTCCTTCTTCCATTCATCTCTTGCTTCGGTTATCCAATCTGGTTGGATAATAGAAATGGCACAAAGCAATGCTTCCACCTCTTCATAATTTCTTGAGAGTGCATCTACAACAACATTTAGCTTCCCTTTTTTGTAGATTATTTCAAAGTCATAACCCAACATATTTGTGACCCATTTTTGCTGCTCTTCTGAAGATAGTCTTTGTTCCAAAAAATGTTTAGGACTATCATGATCAGTTTTTACCTTGAAGTGTCTTCCCATTAGGTAAGTTCTCCATTTCTTTAGTGCATGCAATATTGCTAACATTTCCTTCTCATAAATATGTTTCTGTAAATACTTTCCTTTGATTGGATGACTTTCAAAAGCAATGGGTCTTCCTTCTTGCATTAAAACAACACCAATTCCATTTCCTGAGGCATCACATTCCACAATAAAGGTTTTTGTGAAGTCTTGCGTAGCTAAGACTGGTGCTAGGCACATTGCCTCTTTAAGATGTTCAAAGGCCTTAGCTACTTCAGGAGTCCATGAAAATGCATCTTTATTCAATAATGTTGTTATAGGTGCTGCTATTCTCCCATAATTCTTAACAAACTTTTGATAATACCTTGTTAACCCGAGAAATCCTCGCAACTACTTTATGGTTGTGGGGACTTTCCATTTCTTAATGGCTTTAATTTTGTTAGGGTCTACCTTAACACCCTCATGAGATACAATATGACCTAGATATTCCACCTCTTGTACTCCAAAGAAACATTTGGATGTTTTTTCATATAATTGTTTCTCCTCCAATAGTTTGAGCACCATGTCAACATGTTGAACATGATCCTTCCAAGACCAAGCAGATTAATATATCATCAAAAAATACTAGCAATAAATTTTCTAAGGGTTTGAAAATGGAATTCATCAACCCTTGAAATGTAGAAGGTGCATTGGTCAGGCCAAAAGGCATGACCAAAAATTCATAATGACCCTCATCAGTTCGAAATTATTTTTTTGGAATATCTTCAGTCTTCATTCTAATTTGATGATATCCTGAATGAAGATCCAACTTGGTAAAATAAATTACTCCATGTAATTCATCCAATTATTCATCAATCATAGGAATGGGAAATTTATCTTTAATGGTGAGCTTATTGAGCTCCCTATAATCCAGACACATTTGCCATGATCCATCATTCTTGTGTACCAATACAACAGTAGTAGAGAAAGAACTTTGACTGGGTTGAATTATACTCGCCTCTAACATTTCTGTAATCATACATTTAATTTCACTCTTTTGGACGTAAGGATATCTATAAGGCCTGATGTTTGGAGGAACACTTCCCGGAATCAAATGAATAGCATGATCATGATCACGCATAGGTGGGAGTCCTTTGGGAGTATCAAACACCTTGGAATGATTGTCCAAGACTTTTTGGAGATCTCGAGAAATAGATAATTTTGATGTTGGAACTTCTAGTGAGCATAATTGTGAAATTACGCCTCATTGTTCTTTCTTCAGAAGATTTGTTATGACATTAGAGCTTATTATCTTTCCCAGCTTCCCTGCGATACCCTGTAATTCAAATTCCTTTCCTTCTGAAAAAAATTCAAGAAAGTTCTTGAAAATTAAAAGTTATCGTCCCCAAAGATTGTAATCATTGTACTCCGAGTACAACATAAGTTCCTCCCATTGGAATGGAAAACATTGGAATATTAAATACATATTACCCCATGGTTATCTTGATATTAGGACATTTTCCAAAGCAATTTATAGTTCCTCCATTTCAACCATCACTTAACATTCTCGTGTTGGGTATAGGAAACAATTCAATTCCTTGTTTACCTTACAATGAATAAAATTATGGGTGCTACCTAAATCAATCAACACTATTACCTTTTCCTTCTTGATATTTCCTTCTATCTTGAGAGTTTGAGGAGTGTTAATTCCTACCAATGCATTACACAAGATGGTCAGACTCATTTTTTCCTCTTCTAGGGCTGGGTCCTGGTGTATATCCTCTTCTTGTTCATTTTCTTCTTCCTCTTCAAAATCTATGTAAATAATTTCTTCTCAGCACACTTATGACCTTTAGTGTATTTGCCATCACAACTATAGCAAAGTTCTTTGCTTTTTTTCTTCCAATTGTTGTGCTCAACCTTTGTAGGTTGTGGAAATCTAGGAGTGTTAAACACTTCCTCTTATTAAGGAGGGTAGGCTTCCTTGTCGCCATAATTTTACATTCAATTTTTCTTTGCTAACATGAATGCTTTATCCAATGAATCGTGTTCCAAAACGTGAACTTCGTGTTGATGTTATCCTCAAAGTACCTATGAAGAGATCAACTTCAAGTGTTCCTATGGAATATCACAGGCCTCATATCTTCAATTTTTGAAGTACTCACGTGAACCCTAATAAACCTTGTTTCAACTTCAGATTATCAATTGCCAACGAAGTGTGCTGGTTTTATATCCCTAACAAAGCAGAAAATTGTTTGATTTCCTACGTAAAAATTGACCAAGTGACAATTTTTTTATGGGAGCAAAGCCATCGATACCATACAAATTTATTTTGTTCTAAATGTAAAGTTGCAATGCGTACCTTTTGTGTGTTTTTCACATTATGGAGATCAAAATATTGCTCCATCTATAGTATACATGTTACAGGATCCTTTCCATCAAACTTCCTCATATCCATTTTTTGAATATGGTGGTTCTTCCCGCCAATATTAGATTTTATGAAATCACGATTAACATTTGTTTTTTTCTCATCATGATTTTCCTCTACTATCTTTTCACCATTAGGAAAAATTTCTTATATCAACTTTGTCAAACCTTCCATGTCTTCTTTTAGATCATTCTTCATGTTTTCCATTTTCTCATCGATCTTGGCTTCCATGTCATCCATCTTAGATTCCATGCCATCTATCTTAGATTCCATTTCATTCTTCAAACCATCCATATTATATTCCACGCCTTTATTCAAACCATCCATCTTAGTTTCCACGCCTTTCTTCAAAACTTCCATGTCTTTTTTTTTTTTTGCTCTTTGCAAGAACGAAATTTGTTGCACTTGCTCTTGTAATTTTGATATGTCATGTTGCCATTCTTTGTCTTCATGAGTCATATTAGAGCCTTATAAAGGCTTAATGGGCATTGAATTCTTTTTAGGGGCCATTTTAGAATCCAATACTGATATCTATTCTACAATATGCCCTTGGAATCAATTCAAGTTGATTCTTCAAACAAGACTTATGCAATTCGGGAAAAAAAATACACGCCTTTTACTTGCTTTTGAGGAGCTCTATATTGAAATTTAATTATCTATATAATTGTGGATCCTCAATATCTGAATTTTTTCCTTATAGTAGCCCTCTGAAGCTTCTTTCAAATGTCATAGATCTGACCTGATTTGGATTCTTCAAGTCAAAGATATGTCCAATCTCCCACAATGACCCAGTTATGGACTGGTTCAGTAGAGCGAACTTGTACGACTTTCCACATCTTCCTGTTTCCTCCTTTGGCTCTAAAATTGATATAACGGAAACTAATTTTGTGTACTTGTGGCCACTTTTTACAACATTCCAATCTGATGCTCAGAGAGAGAGTTATGAATATTTTCCCACGATAACCTCTTTGAGATGAAATTCGGGAGCTTGAAAACTACCTAATTTCCACATATCATATCTTTGAAAATTTTGTGAACCAAGCTCTGAAATTTTGCGATGATGGTTCTCGGGATTTCATCTTCTCTCTCCAAAAATTTCAGCTTATGAATCTTCGTAGAAAAAACGTTATAGCGAAAATTCCGCGATGACCTTCTTAGGTTAAATTCAGGAGCCTACAAAAAGCCCTAACTTCCACAGATCATATCTCCGAAAATGTTGTGAACCAAGCTCTGAAATAGTGCAACAATCTTTCTTAGGAATTCAGCTTCGCACTCTAAACATTTCAACTTCTGAACCTTCGTAGAAAAAATTTTATACCGAAAATTCCACGATGACTAGTTTGGAGCAGCGAAAACCCTAGAATCCAAAGCTCTGATACCAAATGTTGTGAAACCAACTCCAAAAATAGAAGAAAATAGATATCAACGCCTTAGAAATAAGCCACTTCGAGGGGGAAACCTCCAATACATTACATGAATGAAAAATTCTTGGATGATTCAAATTACAAAACCTCCTTTCTATATATAGGAGTCCATGGGGCCACAATGTAATCCTAGTGGGGCCACAATGTAATCCTAGCCAACTTAAAAATAATAATTTAAGGGCACAATAATAACAATATGGGAGTTACAAGGGTACAATAATAACAATAAGGGGGTTACACTAACAACAATAAGGGACTATACTAGTAATATAGGGACCTAACAGATTTTTCTTGGTCTCCGATAATTACCGTCCGTATTTTCCGTTACCACTTTCCATTTTCACCATGTTGTTTCTCTGAATTTGGTATCCACCACCTCTCCCAATGGTCTACTATTACAGGAAGTGCTGCTACAAGTCTCCATAGTATGGGTGGGCTGGTTGTGTGGCATGAACCTGAAAACACAGCTTCAATCCGCAGCAATCCAGAAATATGGAAAATCTTTGTCGATATAGGGTGGGATACCTACTTTGACATATTGTAGGGATTTGATGGAGGAATAAAAATGGATTTTTCACTCAATTTAGAGGAGAACTACTCGCAGGTTAGAGGTTTGGAAGTTCCTGTAACAGAAGAGGTAATTGCAGAGGTTAGCGGGCTGAGGCAGCAGGGGCAGCAATGGTTTGCTCAGAAAGTTTCTCTCTCGAATTTTCCCGAATTGTTCTTGCAGGCTGGGGAAAGTGTCGTTCAAATGGGCAGAGGATATGAGTGCAGGACTGTGTCGTATCCTTAGAATGAAGTTGCAGGTTTTGTAATAAAATACATAACTTGCGAAGGCTGGGCCACAACTCTGTTAAAATATCATTTTAAATTTTAACGCACCTTCGATTTCCACGGGCTCAGGTACATGCCTTTAACATGCCCTTCTTCCTATTGAAATAGCTACAGCATATGGCACAGGCTGCTCGGCATTCACATCGAATGCCATCAGTGCTTTCCAATCATGGATTGGTGCGATTATTAGTCATGCATGCAATAAACAGGCTTCGGGTCTCCTGGGTGGAACTCTATGGGTCCTCAGAAGAAGAGATAGCAACCATTATTGCTGCTAGAGAAGAGGAACCAGTCTCTCTGGCTAGTTTGGTAGAAGAAAAACATTCGGAAGGGATTGAACAAGAGGAACCCGAGGAAATGGAAATGGAAGTTGATCAGGAGGAACCCGAAGAAGTGGAAATGATGGTAGATCAGGAAGAACCTAAAGAAATGAGAATGGAGGAGGTAATTGGAACACAGTCGAGGTTGCCACATAATAACCAGCCTTGCTTGAAGAGCCCACAGATGAAGAGCTTATGGACATTGTGCATGAAATCGGGACTGCCATATAGTCGTCAACTTTTTTCAATAAAGAACAAGGGAGTGAAATGGCGGACAGAGAAATGGCAAGTGATGTTGTTTTGCAAGAAACAGCATCACCAACCAAAGAAAATATGGATGTTGATACAAGTGGGGGTGTTACACAAGAACCACCCCCAATTCGGCTAGAAGAGGAGGAGTCAACCTGCGAAATCGACGATGTTCCTCAAGAACTGGTACCAACTGTGGAAAAAGAGGCAATTAATGAGGAATAGGAAGGTAGAGAAGAAATGAACCAGGAGGTCTATATTGTTCCACAAGAACTAGTATCGACACTATAAGAAGAAATAGTGAGCAAAGAGCGAGAGCAGAGAAGGGAAACAAGTTGTGGAATTGATGCTGCTCCATAAGAACTAGCATCGACCCTGGTTGAGGTAATAATGCGTGAAGTTCTGGTTCAAGCCAGAAATGAGGATGACGAGTTTTTCCCCCGCTCTCTGTTCCAATCCATGATGCCTAGAGGGGTGAGGGGATTCTTCTCTCCCAAACGATTAACAGAGGAAGTAGTTGTCCCACCAGTTCTTAAATTTGTTGGCATGGCCAAAATTGGCCCAATCACTACCGAACCTCTGTTGGAGCACTTAGAGGCTCACAAAGAAGATAGAACTCCTGTGGAGACATTGGAACACAGAGTGGTCATTGAAAATGTCGACCAGACGGAAGGAGTCCCCGAAGGGAATATAGAGAAAGAAGCCCTTGAAGATAGGGAGCCCAGCCAAAAATGCTTAATGAGAGAATCCACTGAGAATGCCAGCAACATTCCACCACCTGAGCCTATCATAGGCCCAGAGACTGAATTTATTGTTAAACAAGAATGGGTTGAACAGTGTGAGAAAAGAAGGTTACCTCTCAAAAAGAGGTATCAGCTGCAGTTCAGTGAAACCATGAGAATAAAAAAGGAGGTTCGGAATTTGAAAAGGCAAGTTTCCCGACTAAAAAAGAAGGTAAAAATCTACAAATGGAAGGCAATAAAGCCGAAAGTTGAGGTATCCTCTGCAGCCACCCAGACCAGCCTGATCGAAGAATTGTTTGAAGGCCGAGAATTTGTATTGGCCACTAAGATCCAAAAGTGGCAGTTCGTTGCGAGTGATCATAAGAAGGAAACAACTCGAGTTCAAGAACAGGCTGCCAGAGTCATCACAGGGTACATGGATAAGTTATATAAGGCATAACTGAAGCAGGCTAAACAAAAGGCCAGAATAGAAGAACTGGAAGAACAAGTGCAGCTGCTGCAACAGATAAGGAGAAGATGTTCTCCCTGGCACAGCAGGTAATGGCCTGCAAACCTTCTGCACATAGCTATGCCTTATTCCTTCATGAGCAATTTCTTTTCTTTTGTCTTGAAAGTATATATAAGGCGATTTGGTACAAAATTGAGGACACCATTCAATTTCTCCATATTTTAAAAATTCACGATATCATAGGACAGCACCTAATGTGCGAGCTCTACATGCATGGGTATTTCTTAAGGCATGATCAATCCTTTAACCCCGTTCCATTCGTGGGGGACATCCATTTAAGAGATTTCACCTCTTATACCATCAATCAGATTAAGTGGAGAAAGGCCTGGGATGCATTTTAAGAAAACCGAGTTGGAAGGCCATTAATGATGAGGAAAGAGCATGGCCAGTCCTCAAACATTTATAACAATAATTATACATTTTTACAGATTGAGAGCCGCAAAGAACACATGTTGGTAACCCAGAAATGGTGTGCTGACCTATGTGTCGGCTAGATTACGATGTTCCGTAAGGAAGCGCTGGACAGTTGTCAGAAAAGATGGATTTTTCATCCTCAGTCGTCAAACAACGAGAACCATTTTGGGCACCTAGCTTTGCATGGGATTTAGAGAGAATGCCACGTTTTGTGGCATGCATTCATACCTTTGGGGTCAGATGGATGGGATTGAGGTTTCAATTTCCCCTTCTCTGGTTTCCAACCGAGTGGTATACTCTTGCATATAACGTTGATCCAGACTGGTGGAAGGATGTTGTTTTGATAGAGGGATATAAGCCACCAAGGATAGAAATGGCTGAAAAGTATGACCTCACACAGCTTCATGCTGATCACAGTCAGTCCAATCCTGATATGAGGAGAAGACGAGCTGCATGAGGACATGTACATAGACCAGTTGGGGGGAGATGTTGGGTACCGGATTTTTATACTTTCTTCTTCCATTTTACCCTATCTTTCTATCTCTTTGTATTGTTATTACTCTTAAACGCATGAGGTAAAACCCTTTTCCTTATCTTTCATGGGATATTTTATTAATGAAGTAATTTTCATGAAGGTTTTACCTCTTTACATATTAACTCCGATATTTCTACAGATTCAGCCAAAATAGGAGCGTTGCAGCCGTGAATCGATGAAGAGCCTATCATCTCCAATGTTATCCTCATTTTTTTTACAGCATAACAGACTTTGTTTATATCAAAGCCATTTCAGGCTTTTTTACGATTTCCTTCTAGGTAACTAGGTTTTCATTGTAACAAAATGTATTTTGTGATTATGGAGTTGCTGAAGGGAATCAGGGATTCAAGGAAATTTGTATAAAGAGGCCTGCGGACTGTGAATTGGGGTTAAGCCCTTTTTCATACGGATCATGTAACGATCTATTTTTTCATTAATCAAATGCACAACATCTTGTTGTTTCTTCTATAATTTGTGATTTTACCACAGCTCTGATCAGAGAGTTGGGCCCACTCTTCTGATCAGGTGCTGCGTTTTCATTTCTTGCATTATTTTTATGATTTCGTGTGATTTTATTACTGATGTTACAGTTAATATTTAATTGTTTTGAATGTCTTCCAATTTTGCAGTTTACATAATTGATGTTACAGTGGTCCGTGTGTTATGGATTTAACCTGTGATCTATAGCAGGTCATGTGCTTGTGTCTGCATATACTTTATCGTTAGTCTTGAAATAAATAAGGCCCTCGGGTTGATAATCTATGTGGAAAAAGGGTTGAACATTGTTCATATCCAGACACCAACATAAAATTTCCCAAAATTTCCTCACATTTCGAGAAGAAAAGACCTCGAGTCTTAAACCTCCATCCTATATGTTTGCTTTTATCATGGATTTTATCTGTCATTCAACGGCCTTTCTAGCTATGGGTTGTAAATGGACACATTTTGAACCTACCCCTATCCACATTTATCACAATCAGATTTGGGTGGAAAATTACTTTAAGAATTTTCATGTCATTTATCACCAAGTTATGATTCATTTTCACAAATCCCTCTTTGACAAGAAACCCTCCATGATTTCTCAAATAACCATTTATTCTCTTCAAAAAGTTGTAGATTTCTATTGTGAATAATAATTTTCCTATATTATGATTGTGGGTTTCCTTGCTCCCCCCTATGATCTTTCTATATATGTTCGAGATAGAATCCTATGTAGGTAGTTTACTTATCAGAAGGTTTGCATGACAATTACTTATGAATTAAAAAGAGTGTCCAAAAATGTTTGGCCTGAATTCCCTATTCAAGTTGGCCTATACTCTATCATAAACTAGCCTCATGGTGAAAAGGAGATTATCCCTTTTCAAGCTCTTAAGTTTGCTATAATTCCTCTTAAATATCATGACCCTAGGAGAGAAGTTGAAAAGGTTGTTGCACCCTTTGACCTTAAAAATTATATTCATGATAATTCTATATTTGATGATCTATTTAAGTTTGAGTCCACTTATCAAGAAGTGCTCACACGAGTGAATAAATTACTAGCCAACCAAAGACATGATTTTATAGTGTATAGGGAGAAAATAAGAGACACATTGCCTCCTATTTTACATTCAAATGGCAATGAAATAAATATGGTATGTGCTTCTAGTTCATCTATGCAATTGAGTGCGAGCATGAACCCCAACATCCCATAGAATGCTAAACAAAAATCTCTTCATCAAGATGTTCTTTTGAATAATTATCAACCTAAATGAATTGGTACTTACAAGAGTACTAGTCAATCAGCTCATGTACACAAGAAATATCTCATTAATAAATCTAAAGATATAGCTATTGAAGCTAAAAAGGAAAATAATCCCAGTGAGAAAATTTTTCCTTCAAAGCATAATATTTCACAAAATATTGTGCCTCATAAGGGAGATATTCTTGAACTCATTATTAATCACAAAATACAGGAAGAGTGGCAATTACATGATCAAATGATCTCAACATATCTCACTCAAATTGAAACTCAATCCATGCGCTATTTTCTAATTCTTTTTCCACGCAAGTTGTTGATGAACATTTTATACAAATGGACTCTTCAGTTGTCATAGAAAATATTATCTTTAATCCTAGTCTTCTTATCTCAAATCCTATCAATAATTTTCCTATTCTTGAGCGACTATCTCAACAGCCTAATTATTTTGAATTTCATATTCAACAAATTCCTCCAATTGAAGTGTTTTATATCACCAAGCAATTGATCATCCTAAGGAGTAGTAAAAGGAAAATTATTTCAGAAACAAAGAGTTCGTGTGGCACCTATATGTCAACAACAATGTTAGAAACTATTTGGGTGGCCTCTTCTTCCACCCCGGATGACGATTTTGAAGAATTAGAATAATATTTTGGTACCTTTGACAATGCAGGCATCCATAAGGCTAGAAACTTTAAGGAAATAATCAAGAAAAAGGATGAGAAGATAATCCTACTTGAACAAAATTATTCAAAATTTAGGGCACATTTAAATGACCAAATTTTTGAAGTGAAAAGTAAGTCAAAAGTAGACATAAAGCATAATGAGGCTCAAGTCACCCAATTGTTACAAATAATATAATCCACATAAGCCAGTGTAATTAACCTATCAAAATTAAAACAGGAGGCACTAGTAATAATCAAACACTTCAACATGAACAAGTACAATTCTTTAATCATCTGGAAAAGTTGTAGACTATGGAAAAAAAAGTTGATGTTTTAATCAATGAGTTTTATGACATGAAAAAAAACTATTTGAAGATTCAAGGAAAATCTTAAATAAATGTTGCAATGGAAGTGGGATCCACACAAGAATTCCTCTAGCCTACCCATTATTAGCAAGTTTCAAAAATATACTATAATAAACTCATGGAAAGCTCAGTTGCACACTGTCAACTGATAGAATATGTAAAAAGTATTCGAGACTCATCCAAACGAATATACATTCACTAAAACACACTAAAATGTCAATTGTATAATACAAATGATCCTCTTCCTCAAGAAGATAAATTAATTCTAGAAGTACAAGAAAATAGACAATAATTTAAGAACAAACTTGTTCAATTGACTTCTATCAGCTTCAATAAAATTTGGTATTAGCATTATGGCTAATGTGTTGTCCTTGATGGCAACCTATTTGAAAAATATGCCCTTGATGTCAACTTCATTATAATATGATGGTTATGGAACCAATGTAGATAAAATGAATATTGGTATAGATATTATAGAGGATATGGAAGATAATTGGTAACTCAATCACACGATGCAAGAAAAATGTGAAGTTTGAGAAGTATACATGGTTCATGCAGGTTCTATGAACAAAATTCATATACATAATCCGAAACATGGAAAATTGGATACCAGGGGCCATTACCATGGTAATTACCCATAGTATTGTGTTGGAAATGTCTATTTTATCACCTCTATAATTACTAACCACTTTACTGAAGTATTTTATTGTGGTATTGACAAAAGGCAAAAAAATGTATAAGGAGATGAAGATCAAGGATCTATCTGTGCAACGTAATGAATCATTAATGTGTGATCTTATTTGGAACGATTGTGCACCAGGGAGCAAGGAAAAGGTTTAGATTTGAAAGATCTAAAGTTCTATTGAATATATGTTTAATTTATATGCCTGTTTGAAAGACTAACAATGCAAGATTTGTGATTATGGTAGAATTATGATTATGAATATATATCCGTTGAGATATGTAGCCTTTGACAGTATGTGTGCATTGTGTTTGACGGGTGATTTGCAGCAAAGTTTGGTTTCAGTAATTTAAAGATATGTATGCATTTTTGGGTTCATGTAGTCGCGTACATATGTAGGTATGTCTCACAATGGTCACGTATATATTCTAAAATAATTTGTTTAGATTGCTTCCTAATTAGGGTTTTGGTATTCATTATGTTGAAAGATATATGCAGGTTTTATGCTTAATAAGCACATATATACACAGATCTGGTTAAATAGAGTCGTGTATACATTCTAAGTTGAATGATCAGGGTTAGAATTTTTTCTAACAGTTGATGATGTATTTTCTATTTGTTTTTGTATATCAATGATGTCTTGATCATGATGATCTGTCTCTGGGAGTGTTGATTGGATTGAATTGGTTTTTACTTGGTATATTAATCAGTAATGATATTGCATTCAGTGAGTGATTAGTTTTTTTTGCGACTTGGCATTTCAATGATTCAGTGTTTGATACAATGATTTAGTTTAACACTCTTTCAGGATTCTGAGAATTTGGATCTATACGTAGGTGTTATGCACAGTAAGCGTATGTATACGTAGGTATTATTTAGAACAGTCACACATACATTCTGAAGTTAATAATGATCAGGGTTTCTAGTGATTTCACATTGTTTATGTGATGATTGTCTAGTTCTTAATAGTGTGATTAATCAATGAATGGTTGAAGGGTTGACTTATGAGGGTATTATTCAGTATTGGATTGATTAGATCTAGTTACATTGGTTGATATTCATTTTAGTGGTTGGTTTTCTTGAGTATTCAATGGCTTTATGTTTCAATGATTTAGTTGGTTTACAGTGCTTCAGTGATTCAGATATTGTGATTCATTATTCTGGTTCGATCTTATTGTTGGTGTGGGTCCAATATTAAAATTTGATGAAAGGTGGCCTACATGTTTTTATGATTGATTAACAAGTGGATCTAGTGTGAAATATTATGAAACGTGGTCCATAATGTGTTGTAGGTTTAGCCGTCGGTGAGGGGGTAGGAGCTCCCTTCTGGTAGGATCATGTGAATGAGAATAGGGGGTTGTAGCTCCCTTCCAATAGGTGTTGTAGAACAAGTGGATGTTGTAGTCTCCTGTAGGTGGGTGCCTATGTATTGGTAAGAGTCTACACAAGTACAAGATGTAATGAATATTTTCTTTATATAATAAGAAAAAAGACAAAAACGATAGAAGCGGTGGCTTTTTCCTACATTGGGTTTCCACCTAAAATCTCGGTGTTCATATGTGTTGATATGTTGCTTATGTGTTGTGATTTATCTATTCTTTACTAAATACTTGATGGTTAATGAAATAATAATGAAATGATTAAGTTGAATATCATATTTAAGTTCTGAAAAATTAAGTAATATAAGCATTTGTGGTTTGCATTCACTAAATTTATGTACACACCCGAGTTTCATGAATAAAAATAGCGTAAATAATTTTGAATGTGAAGTTTGAAATTAAAGTAAACTAAAAATACTAATTCACCCACCCCCCCCCCCCCCCCCTCCCAAATATTTTTCCTAACAATTGGAATCAGATCATGTCCCTCAAAATAAGCTTGACCATTTAAAGGGAGATCTATCAAGATGAGCAGTCAAGTGGGAGTATATTATACCAAGCCAGTATGAGCCTCTTAGAATGCATGATGATGAAAGAATTGCAAGATTTTTCCTTAGAGTAGATGAGATTTTTAACACAATGAAAGGTCTTGGTGACTAAATAAAGGATTTTGTTGTTGTTGAAAATATTTTGAGATCACTAACCCCGACGTTTGATTCTAAAGTCTCTGTCATTGAAGAAATGAAAGATCTAAAGAATATCACCATTGAAAAACTCCATGGGATCTTAAAAACTAATGAGATGAGAAAAATGGATACATCAGGTGTTATATAAGTATCATTCAAAGCCATGAACAAAAGGAAAGAAAAAGGAAGAACCTAAAGATACAAGTTACATTTTAGATGAATAAGAAGTGAACTTTGTGAAGAAGATCCAAGTAGGGAATAGTAGGTTCAAAGGTAAACTTCCTTTCAAATGTTTTACCTGTGGAAGAGTAGGTCACTATGATTAAGTGTTCTTATAAATAAAATCATGAAAAAGGAAATAATTTTTCAAAGAAGAACGTCAAAGAGGTTTTACTAGCACGAAAAAAAATTATACTCATGAAGATAGTGAATATTCTTCCAATAATGAGGATGATGAATCATATTAATATTTTCAATTACTTATGGCATTCAAAGAGAAATGTGTAGATGAGTCTGATGATGATGACTTTATGTATGCTCTAGAAGAAATTGATGGACTTAGGGTCGTTATGGGCCATTTTGTCACATACGGTCAAAAGGCCTGAGAATAGAATCAATCAACATCCTTGAACACTTTGTCATTATCCCTTTGCAAATCCCTAAGCATAACCTCTCCAAAAAGTGCCAGTTTCTAGTTCAATCAGATCAAAAATATTTTTTTAGCCCTAACGCACCTTACATGCTTGTCCACCTGCAATGGTTGCAAGTTGCATAACTGACCATCTGCATTGACCAGCACAGTTTGATCTACTTTGTAGGTGTGATGCTTTTAGAATTTCGAGAAATTTAAAAAATATTTTTGAATCTTCTCCTTCCAAAATATTCTAAGGTGGTTTTAACCATTTACCATGGATAGATATCTCAAATTTATTTTCTAAATATCTTATCTCTTATCCTTTGAGCTTATACTCCTTCATATGTGGATCTCAACCCTAGATTGGAAAATCCTAAACTACCACTTTTACCCTAAAAATTTACTACCTCCCATAGAGCCTGGGTTGGATTTTGGAGACTACCTGTGCCCTCATGCTGCTAATTTGAGCTTAAGGAATCATCATCCATTTATTCATTAGAGTTGAGTGTGGTGGTTTGATTTGTGGCAAGGAAGGACAAAATAGTTGGGGGGACATCTATAAATTCAACATCTATAAATGGTTGTAACTCTCTCCTTTATTTATTAATACAAAAAGCACTATTTTTTATTGTACTTGTGTTATGTTGATGCTCATGTATTTCAATTCCATTTGAATCATTTATTAGTGACATTAGTTTTTTTTATGTCAATATTGTAGTTATCTTTCATTTTTTAGTCATTATTGGAGGTTCCATTTATAGCGCGTGGAGCTAGAGTTGGAGCTTACAAGAAAGGAGAAGAGGACTTACTACAAATTAAAGGTAGGTCTATTTTTTGTATTCTAATCTCTCTAATTAAAACATAGATATTTTTTCCCTTTGTTGTTTCTAGATCATACCACTAGATCTAGGGAGTTAATTTCTGTCTGCAAAAGTGAATTTTCCATACTAAAAATTGGCGACTCCACTGGGGATTGAGATTACCCTTAGTGGTTTCCTTCACCTAAGCATTTTTAACCTTTCAAATCTAACTTAATTTAATTATTCATACAATGATTGACCTTAAGAAAAAAAATTTGAGCTTGGTAGGGTTTTTTGTGTCATGTTTTGAGAAAATTAGCCCCGGCATACTCTTTGTTCTAATATAGAGTGACCCAGTGAAGTATCTCATCTATAGAAGTGTGGTGGTTCAATCTGGTGCCCACTTTGCACATGTGATGGTCGTGTAGTATGCAAAAAAAATTATTTATTTTACTTTCTCTCCATTATGCTTTGATCCAGAAGATTTTCTTGAGTCATTGAATTTGTATGTGTCTCTGTAAAGCCATCATAGTGTTTACATTTGATTTTATTAGCCTTTGATGAGAGTTTCTTTTATTTTTTTCTTTATTCTTATCAATTAGGTTTTTGTAAACATTTGGCTTTATTTTTTATTGGCTTGAAGAAATTTGTATATTACAGTCTCATTCTGTGTGATTCAATTTATTAATGATCTAGTTGCATATTAGTTTTCATCAAATTTGAAAATTAAAAGGAAAGAAAAGAAAATATTCATTATTTTCATTACATATAGGGTTTTGAATTTTAATTGGAGTAGTTGCACTGAAAATTTTGTTTAGGAATATTTGTTTTTTGCATCATTGATTGTTGCATTATTATTTATCTCTTCCCTCTTATAAATAGGTCTTCATCGAAAATAAAATATGTATTGTTATCATACTAGTTGCATCATAAGGGATTCAGCTGAACTTGTATCATGAGCCTTAAATCTGAAACAAAATTGAAAATCAACTTCTAAAATATACTCAATCAATCTAAGGAGCATTTGGAACATTAACGATGACATAGCTATCTATGCTAAAGATGTGTTTCGGCATCTTTAAACTTAAGAGTTGTCGTTACTTTTTTATGTCACATTTCGGGGGTAGATGGTATTCCACTTACATAAGTATATCAAATAATTCTCCATGTACCCTTGGGTATATTATATGGCGCTCCATGTATGAAAGTATATCAGAATACTTCCTATCGTACATTATGAATTATAAAACATTACCACAGATTGCACTTTCACGTACCTCCGGGTATATTTTGGAATTCCCTTATAGGTTTCTATCCTACCATAGGTAACCAAGTCGGATGCATTTCCCATTGTGATATGTTGAACACAACATTCGGGGAGATCTCTTGCATGTACTGGAAACAATATTCTGCAATTCAAAGTGACTTGGTAATCCTTATCTGGCTAGTTACCCCTTTGTTTTATTTTATGTCTTTAAGTTCTAAAATTTATTAATCCATCGTGGAAGAACACCCTCCACAACCCTGTCGTTCACATAGTATGCAAATATTTCCTCCTTTACCTCCAGAGGAAACACCTTGTCATCGTAAGAATAAAAATACACAAACTATTCAAATTGGTATTTTGGAAGCTTCCCCTTCTGGAACTACATCTGAAATAAATCTACCAGAATCATCACTTCCCATAAGTATTTACCTTGAAATCACATCTTTACCATTTGGTGAGTCTGGCACAATTGAAACTAAATCCCTTGAAACTTCACTTCTTGAGGTCATTGAAACTGAATTTCCAAATTCATATAAATTAAAAATTGAGCTTTTACAACCTGAGGAACCTCATTTAACTAAGCCTATCACTTTAAGGCCTTCTTCTCCTCTTCTTTTGCCTTTGATTGAACCACAATCTATGTATTTTGGTCCTAATCAAGAAAAAATTCCACCTAGTATATTGAGTGTTGAGGAAATTAATGAAGAAGAGTCTCAACCTTCATCTCTCATCCATTTAAGAGGGACTCCTCTTTATCAATCTCATCCTTTACTTACTCCTCATACTCCGATACAAGCTCCTTCACCTAGCACGCCTCATTTCAAATCACCTTTGAGTTTCCCTTAGCAAACTCCTTTTGGAAGTTTAACCATGACTGAGTCAACAACAATTTCTCAATGTGCATCTACTATCATGAGTGAGTCAACCAAAGTTGCATCTACTTCTATGTTTTTGAATTCGCTAGAAACCCATGTGTATGGTGGTCCATTTGTGCCACCTGGCTACCAGTCACTATCTAGAACCTTTTCTGGCATGTCGACTACTCTATACTTCTCCATTTTCATCTTCATCTATAATTGTATCTAGTACCTCGATGAGCACCTCACAACATATCCAAATTATTGATCCTAACCTTCTTTGGAGCAGCAATATGGCTCGTTTATTAGTGGATTAGGACATTTTAAATAGCCTACTCCATCCTATCTTGGGTACTCTCCTCCTAGGGTGAATTACCTGCATATTCTCCTTATCCCCCGACAGGGGGGGAACCTATTGTTGGAATGTCTCCATTTTTTGATCAAATTCCACATGTTGGTGCTTCATCCTATTTGAATCCTCCATTTCTAGGAATGGCTTCTAATCCTTAGAATCCTACATTGTCTACTCAACCTGGTTTGGTTTTGAATCAACTTACGACTTTTCAACCTACCTCGATCACACCTCGAGTTCCTACTTTCCAACCCATTCAATCTATACCTCAACCTACCCAAGTTTTACCTCAAGAAAGTCAACCTATCTAGGTTGTCTCTCAAACACAACCTATTCCATTGGTATCTAGGATTTATCAAATCCTATCTACCCATCCTCTTCAGGGTGGGTTAAAAACTACACCACTTGGTTAGTCTATACCTCAGATGTAAGTGAATCAACCTATATATGGTATGACCCAAGTACCAACCAGTCAACCCAATGTAAGGATGATTAAAAATCCCTCTAGGACCATTCCAAAGTATCCCATAAATTATTTTTGGTCAAATTACTATTCCATAAATTCCATATCAAATCCCACATATTCAACCACAACCCTTTCAGTCTTATCAAGTTTTTCATGGAACTGGACAACTTGGATACATTTAACGCGGTTATCAAAATCCTCCTTATCCTGGAAATAAAATGTCGATTTCTCAACCCATTCCATCATACCCCAAGATATCCTCCACTAGAATTTAATAGGCACTTTCCATTTGTTTCAACCCTTGAGTTACTAAATTTAACTTGTCTAACGAATGATCCTATTTGTCATTACCCTTCGTGGCTAGCCATTCCTACAAATTTATCGAATGATATTCCCAAATTTAGCGGAAATCCCATCCACTCATGTTATGACCTATCATTTATGGTGTTCATCGAACTCCTTAAATTATTATCAATATGTTTACAAATTTTCTAGAGAACTCTTACTGGTATGACAACTAAGTGGTATGTTGAATTTCCATGAGCTTCGTTTAAGAACTTCAATGCATTGGAAACTACTTTTTTGACCCCTTTTCAATTACCTATCCGATATGAAACTGGAACCGAACTTTTGACCTCTTTGAAATATCCTGACGCCACTCATATCTCTTATCATATTCATGATTGGATGCGTCGACGTCAGTTGGTAAAAAATTGCATTCCTAATCAGTTATTGGTCGAATGATTAATCAAATTCTTTTTACCATCTGTAACTAAAGATGTTGCTAAATGTGAAGTTGTTACGAAAGAGAAAGTCATTTCTCCTGTCGGCCAATACCTTGATTTGATGTACACTCAATATGGCACACTCTATAACAAAATACCCAATTCTCTACAACCTCATCATATTGTTCCACCACCTGCCACTAAAGAATCATATGTTTCTAATGGCGTGATTGGTTCTATTAGTCAATATAAAGTGAGTAAACTATCTGGTTTATCTCCTGTTGTGACTACTCAAAACCCATCCTCTGCTACTCCTACAACTACTTCTAATATTAATTTCATTCAATCTATGAAAGGCAAGTCTCCGCAACTGGGAAGTAAGAAGAAATTAAAAGGAAAGAATATGAAAGTCAATTATTTGCAGGAAAAATAAAATAATTAGTCTCTTAATGAAAAACGAAAGCCTCGTTATCCTTGTCTTATTTGTAATGAGGAACATTTTACTAGGGGATGTCCACATCGAGCAAAAGCTAATCAATTCCTAAATTCATCATCTAATTTTCCTACCATATTAATATATCCCTTTCCCAACCAATAGATAAATATGGTTTCACGAGATCAAGCTTCCCCTTCCCAAGTAATGATGCTATCTTCCACTAAACATAAATATGATATCATGGTGGCTACTAGCAATAAAGACTACAGTAACCTAAATCCTTCAACTTGTAAGGCTAATGATCAACCTTCTATTCCCAATCAATCTACCTTGGATCCTTCACCAAATGTAATGCCAACTAAATTAACCATCAAACCTCTTAAAGGCGTTATTGAAAAATCAACATTCAATTCTAATGTGAGAGTTGTACAAAACTACAATATAGTTGAGGAATTATCCCAAGCACCTTTTGTTATTTCAACTCTCAAGGTATTGCAGAATTATCTTTCCCAAAATAGGTATTTATTTATATCAATTAGGGGGATATATCTTTCAAATTTGAGTCTTGTCATCTTTAATCATGAGAACCACACTCCCAAACTTCCACCCCAACTGGAATTCATTATCCAAGTTGTTGTTAGAAGTAAAAATATCCATCATAAAATTATGGATGAAGGTGCTTCGACTTGTATCATGTTGCTTTCATGTTGGAAAGTTATTGGTTCTGCACAACTTAATCACTTACCCATTACTCTTAAAGATTTTGATGGAATAGGTTTCAAACCTTATGGGATTTTGAATTCATTGCAAGTATAATTAGCTAGAAAAACGATCTTAGTAGAAGTTGAAGTCATAGATGGACCTTTAGATTATAACCTATTACTAGGTCAAACATGGATTTATGTCGTGGTAGTTATCATCTCAACCTATTTTAGGAAGATTTCTTCCCTCACCAGGGGAGCACTATGGCCATCAATCAGCTTACTTTTTTTCCAATAATTCTCAAACTACAAGAAAAATTCCACTTATGGATGAATCCCCACAACCTTATCAACATGTCGGGGTAGGAATATTGAAATGTTCCTCTTTAATGGGAACTTTTTTGCTCACTCATCCTGACATTCCCAATCTAGTTGCCTTTTTCAATATGATTTCCTCTTATACTATTCCATATGATCCTTGGATATTGCTAGATCTTTCTAATGTTGATACATTTGGTGAATGAATGTAATTCAGTCTCGTTGAACTTGAATATGAAGCAATTTATTCGGCATGTTCAGCAAATTCTAATTTCAATTCCTCAATAAATTGGGTTGATCATTCCCAATATTTTGGTTCATCTTCTGACCCTTTCATCGGTACATTCTCTACTAACGAAAGCATCATGGAAATCATGATGTTAGATGACGCACCATGAGACAATAGCCATCGTCGTTCCTCCTTACCCAAAACCCTTGAGGATAATCTTGGTGATGTATACTCACCCAATATTATTGAGACATTTAAGGATTATGTATCCATTCACGACATTGATTCTGAGAATAATGCAGAGAGTATTAAAGAGAATGTTCCTCTCGATATTTAAATTAAACCTAGAGTTATAAAAAATGACCATATTGGAGCATCTTTTTCTCCTCATGAGTTCAATATTTATAAAGCCCTTTTTCAAGAATTTTGTGATGTTTTTTCCTGGACATATGAAGAGATGTCATGCATTGATATTAAAACTTAGATGTTAGGATAGCTCGGCAACGATTACGTCTAGTTCACCCTAGGAAAGCTTACGCGATAAAGGCAGAACTTGAAATTTTTTTTCGTATTGGCTTTATTTACCTAGTTCATCTCACTAAATGGGTCTCAAACATAGTCCATGAGATTAATAAACAAGGAACGATTCAAGTATGTGTCGACTATCGAGATATCAATCGTGCTTGTCCGAAAGACAACTACCCAACCTTGTTTATCGACCAAATTATTGATTATTGCGTTGGAAGTGAAGTTTTTTCCTTTCTGGATGGTTTTTTTGGTTACATTCATGTCAACATACTCCCATCAGACCAACATAGTACTGCATATATTTTTCCATGGGGTATGTTTTCCTATCGTCAACTTCCTTTCGGTTTGAATAACGTCGGTGCAACTTTCCATAGGGTCACGAATAATTCCTTCCATGATATCAAGCACAAATTAAACCTTATTTGGATTATTTTCTTGTCCACTCCAAACATAGTGATGATCACCCAATGCATCTTAGGGAAATTTTATTACTTTTTCGACATTACAATATCATATTAAATCCGCAAAAATGTGTATTTTATGTCCAATCTCGTAGAATTCTCAGGTTTTTTGTCTCAAAATAAGGAATCTACATCGATCCACTCAAAGTACATGAAATTATTGGTTTCTTGCACCTTCCTCATTTGTTCAGTTACAACACCTCAAAGGGAATTCTAACTTTCTACGAAGATTTGTCCCAAACTATGCAGAACTTACGAAATAATTTACTCTCCTACTGAAAAAATATGTTTCCTTCCATTGGGATGATATGGCCCAAAAGGATTTTGATGCCTTGAAAATTGTACTAGTTCGAGCATCATTATTGTATCCCCCTTACTATCAACGAGATTATTTCATGTATCTTGTTGTAGTTGTTACCACCATTTCCATGTTATTGGTCCAAGAAGATGACCTAGGGGATGAACATCCCATCTATTATTTGAGTTTAAATCAGAATGACACTGAAATCAAATATGCTTATGTTTAAAATTTAGCTTTGGCAGGCAATGATATTTCAACATATTTCGCCACTATATTATTCTTCATAATACTATGGTAGTTTCATATTTCAACCTGAATTGTTGAGGGGGAAATACTCTAAATGGATTGGTTTTCTCTAGGAGTTTTATTTTGAATTAATCAAATCCAAATCTAAGGAGTCCTCAGTCTTCACTGAACTGATCTATGACCTTCCCTCATCTAAAACCGAGTCCACATATAATGATTCTATTCATGATGAGTCATTTTTTTGTATTGATACATATGATCCTTGGTATGGATATATCATTATCTATCTCCAAACCTAAAATTTTTAGCCTAATACCTCTCGCTTTGATCAGCGATGCATTCTATACCAATATCGAAATTACATTATACTTGGTGACACTCTTTATCGTCATACTGTCGCTACAATATTTAGAGGGTGCCTCACTCATGTGGAGGCTGAGAAACCTTTTATCGAATGTCACTTTGGTGAACATATGTCTGGCTATGCCACTGCCCAAAATATTTTGTGATCCAATTACTTTTGGACAACCATGTTTTGAGATTAAATCCTTGGTGTCCATAACTATCATGCTTTCCATATTTATAATCATAAATCTCATTCTCCAACTACTCTTATGCATCATTTTATTGTTGTTAGTCCCTTTGTGAAATTGGACATTGACCTCATGACTTGTAACCCTCATTTGGTCAGGGGGCACAGCTACATTATTGTGCTTGTAGATTATTTTACCAAATGGGTCGAAGCGATACCTACATACAAAAACAATGATGAAACAACTGCATTATTTCTTTTCAATCATGTCATTTCTAGATTTGGTTTGCCACAATATTTCATTATAGACCATGGTAAACATTTCTGAAATTACATGACGTATGAACTTATCGTCAAGTTAGGGAGTCAACATGATAGCTTGACTCCCTATTACCCACAGGAAAATGGGAAAGTAGAAGCCATTAACAAGGTTTTGAAAAAAATGTTGCAATGCATGATAGGGATTCATAAGACGAATTGGCACCTCATTCTTTTTTTCCACCTTGTGGGCATACTGAACATTTGTCTGAATTTAAACTGAATTTACACCCTTTCAGTTGGTGTATGGTCTAGAAGCACTCCTTCCCATTTAATGTGAGATTCCATATTTAAATATTTTTGTTGAGCTTCTTCTTGCAACTTCCACAGAAGAAGAGTGATTTTTCATCTAGCACACTTATATGAGACTCGGTGCGATGTCACAATGGCCAATGAGCCTCACAATAAACACATCAAAGTACAGTGTGACAAAAATGTTAATCCATGTGCCTTCTCGAAAGGTGATCTAATCCTCTTATATGACCAAGAAGTTGATAAATTAGCGGTTGGGAAGCTCGAACCAATGTGGCTAGTCACTTATATAGTCAAACATGTACTTGCGAAAGGGGCTTATGAGCTCATTGATTTTGATGGAATCCCTTTGGAGCAGCCGAGAAATGTGTTGTACCTGAAAAAATACTATGCATAGATTACCTTTGCATAGTCACTATGTACATATTGTATAGGTGTGTTAGTGCGTTTTCATTCTGTTTCCTTCGAAGTTTCCTATCATCTCTGTTAATCTTGATGTCAGTGTTTCCTCAGCCATATGCTGATGGTGCTAGCCGTAGTACTCAGAACCATTTTCCTCCATAGCATGGGCTATTTATGCTCCAAATAGCAAGTAAGTGAGTCTACAAGGGATCTTTATTTGTCGCTCAACTAAAAATGTCGTTGAGTATAGGACAGTGATCGAATTATTGTCTGATTTTATTTCATGTGAAATTCACCATTTGATGGTCAAAATTGATTCACAACTCATTACATCTTAATAATGTTTATTCAGTACAAATTCCAACTATGCTACGCATGTTTTGAAGGGTTCTCCTTCTATAAAAACATTTTTATTACATTAAATATCAAAATATTCCTATAAGTCTAAATACATTAACTGATGCATTAGCCAATTATGTTTTAGACATACATTTTCAATACATGTAATTATTTCAATCAGCATCACACATTGAACAAGAAAATAGAGAAAAAAGGAAACATTGATAGATGTATATAGAGTTTGGTTTTACAGAAAACTATGTTTGCGACACATATGGCCACATGGCCTATAATATCAAACTGCATGTAGAAACAATATGGATCTAAACCCTCCTAGTCGACTAGTCCCTATGAAGATCGTGATAACATAAAATCGCGTAGGCAACTTTGCACAACAACCAACTAATTTGATATGGCAATCCAATAGTGTATCGCATGAAATTGCATAGGGTTATCATGGACACTAGTCTTTGGCACACTATGGGTCAAATCCTCAACATGGCGCTCAACATCGGTGAGAGTCACAACTATGTTGATATCCTGCATCTCCTCCTCTTCCCCTGTAGAAACTCCAATCGATGCAAGGTATGGCTCTCCCTGCCACTTAATATACTATGAGACAGTTGGTCGTACTGGTCCAATATCTACATGTGAAGCCAATAGTTAGTATTTGATACTTTAAAAATAAAAATAAAAATCTATAAAATCCAAAAAAAAAAATCAAATGACATTGTTTGACCTATATCACCCCATTACTCGCCTTAAGGTAAAATAAGCTTTGGGTCTCCTCAAAAATCAATTTCGGGATATGGATAGTCCTTCATCATGATAAGTTTTACCCGCAACCATCAAAATAAAGTAGGGGTAAAACTCATTGTAGATGCATCCCCATGACGAGACATGAGATCTACCCATTACCTTATCCATGGAACCCTAGGTCCCAAAAGCTCGAGAGGAATCTACTAAGGATGAAGTAATGGTGTCCTATCTAGATTTAATGATATCTTAATAGAACCACAAACAAAGTTCTTCAGTCACCCATCCTTTGCTTTGTTGAGTTGTTCCTTCAAATTTTCCAATACCCCTTCACTCCAGTTGAAAACTGTATGTTCTATGCATTCCAATGCATATTGCATTTGGGACTTGGTAGCTAAATGGAAAGCATCACTGCTAGCCAGGCAAGTGATGGTGAAGAGGATTATCCTGAGAGGAAGTTGAATCACTGATGCAGGGGCATTAGACACTAGCCAGCAATGTAGGAGGTTTTGTCCCCATGTTGTGGCTAGGAGGGTTCAAAATTATCGAATTGTAATAGCTAGGTGTCAATACCTCAGCTGACTGTTTCATTTAGATTAGTTAGAGTTGTAGAAGTCGAATGGTTAGTCCATCTGTCATGTTTTTAGTTTTCGAATAATTGTAATTAGGCTCTTGAATTACCATAACGGTCCTCACCGAGGAACCTAAAGGACATATGTTGATGTATATAAATGTAATCCCTCGGATGTATAGAAAAAGAGCAAGAGGAAGAGAGATTTCTGCAATAAACTCTGTGTGTTACAATTGTTTCCAGTTAAATGATTTCAAAGCCCATTTTCCATTGGATTGACTCGAACCTCTATTCGTGAAGAGATTGTTTAATTGCGAAACGATTGAATTATGTGCATATATAATTACTGGGTTGAACTATCGTGTAGATTCCGCATTTCCCTGTCAATTGATTCCCTCAAAGTTGTTCGAACAGGCTCTGTCGAATAAATCCCCACTTACAGAAGAAGTCTGCGTAAACCTTGGTCGTTGAACTTTGTTTAATAGAAATCACGCTTAATAAAGAAATTACGTTTGTTCGTTGTTAATTAGAATTTCCAACCCGAGTAGCAAACCTGAGTTAAGGCAGACGAAGGAGCGCGCAACCCCGAATGAACCTTGGTTAGTCACTGTACAAAACCCATGGTGGAATTACAAAGGCATTTTGCCCATATCGCACCGCTTTTGGTGTATAAGCGGTATTTCCCAGTCGAGGAGAGATTCCATAGAGGAGTCGACGCGTAGCAGGGCGGACCCGCGGAAAACCGTTGTCAAAGCGCGCCATCGTGCGTTAAAGTCCAGTGTTGGAAGCCGAGCGATATTGACGAGAGTCGTTGATCTGGGAAGGGGTCATCGGACGGTGGTCGTTGGATAAAGGTGCGCGGAGGATAGCCTAGTATGATACGTGCATTTTATTGGTTATTGATATATATATATAGGTGGGGCCAGAGTATAATGAAGTTGTTTAATTAAACGATTGGCGGATAACTAACATAAGTCTGGAGCGTGATTGTGTAAGGTTGGGTGGTATAATATAGAGCCGAAAATTATATAATAAAGAGGTCGTTGTTTATGTTATTTATCAATTTCCTCAAATTTGATAAATAAATCAAAGAAGATTAAGGAGACCAAGTGGAGGCGAACCAAGTATCTGAGGGGTGAATGCGGACAAATCCACGCTATAGTTGACCATCTCTTCATTGGGACTGACTTTCAGTTTTGTTGCGTCATTTTTGGTATCAGAGCTATTGTTTTAAGGTTGTTTTTGCAGAAGAGCTGACATGGAAATGCAAGTTAGTAGAGGTGCTGGCAGAAGGAGACCTGTAGCCAACGCAGAGGTGTTGGGGATGTTGCAGAGGGTCGAGGCCAGAATGGATGCCATGGAGCGAAGATAGCCCTGAGATCCGGAAGACTTCAGTGAACCTGAAACAGAAGAAGCTGAAGAAAATGTTGAGATTCCTCCTGACATGAGGCTCCTGAGAACTATTCTGGGGTCTCCAGTTAAGCCCAGAATTGAAGTGTCGAGTTATGCAGGGGGACTGAATCCAGAAGAACTAGTAGATTGGATTAATGAAATGAACAAATGCTTCGATTATGAAGAGATAAGTGAAGATAAAAAGGTCAAGTTTGCAGTGACAAAGCTGAAGGGACATGCTGCACTTTGGTGGAATGGAGTGCAGGCAGAAAGGAGGAGAGTTGGCAAGCAACCTATCAAAAGCTGGACTAGAATGATGGCTAAATTAAAAGTTAAATTCTTTCCTAGTGATTACCAACTGACATTGTATAGGCAAATGCAGAACCTGAGACAGAGGTTGCTGACAGTAAAAGAATACACAGAGGAATTCTACAGAGTGAGCATAAGAGCTGGGAAATTCCAAGACACACCAGAGAATACTTCCAGATATGTGAATGGTCTCAAGCTGGAGATCCAAGATGAGATTGGTCTCCTGTCTCCTAAGACAGTGGAAGAGGCCTACCAGATGGCCTTCGACGAGGAGGAGCTACGAAACGGTCGCAGAAGAGGTGCTAGTGGAAAGGAAGTCGGGGGGTGGTGAGAGAAGCACTGCTACACCGAGGATGGAGCTAACGGTAGCTCACCTCGGAATGCATACGGAGAGGATGATGCGAGGGGAAGAAGGGAAGAATGGGTTCTTGCAGAGGAAAAGGAAGAGGAGCGAACGGCGGTGGGGGTGGGGTGTTATGTCGACCGATGGGACACGAGATAGATTTTATCACGGTTCAAATACGCCAAATAAGGCAGCCTACAGAATGACTCCCAAGGAAAATGAGGAAATCAGGAGACAAGTACAGGAGTTGGTGGACAAGGGGCTGATCAGAGAAATTTTGAGTCCATGTGCAGTACCAGCAGTATTGAACCCAAAGAAATATGGAGGCTGGAGGATGTGTACTGATTCTAGAGCAATCAATAAGATCACAATCAGGTACAGATTCCCTTTACCCAGAATTGAAAACTTAATGGATTGTTTGAGTGGTGCTAAATATTTTTCGAAGATAGATTTAAAAAGTGGATACCATCAGATTAGAATAAGAGAGGGTGATGAGTGGAAAACTTCCTTTAAAACAAATGAAGGAATGTATGAATGGATGGTAATGCCTTTTGGGTTGTCAAATGCACCTAGCACTTTTATGAGACTCATGAATGAAGTATTGAAAGAGTTCATTGGTAAATTTGTAATAATGTATTTGGATGATATATTACTTTTCAGCAGAACTAAAGAAGAACATTTAAGGCATCTTAATCATGTCTTGAAGAAGCTGCACCAAGAGAAAATGCTGATAAATCTGAAGAAATGCTCATTCATGAAGGAAGAGTTGGTGTATTTGGGTTTTTTTGTTTCTGCAGAAGGATTGAAGATGGACCCAGAAAAGGTTAAGGCAAATTTGGAGTGGCCTTCACCCAAGAATTTTTTTGAGGTAAGAAGTTTCCATGGACTTGCTAGTTTTTACAGAAAGTTTATAAGAAACTTCAGTAAGATTAATGCACCCATAATTGAGACAATAAAGAAGAGAAAACATCCATTTAAGTGGACTGCTAAAGCAGAAATAAATTTTAAGCTGTTGAAGCAAAAGATAACAGAGAAGCCTGTTTTGATTCTGCCTGATTTTACTAAACCATTTCAAGTAAAATGTGATGCCAGTGGGGAAGCCATTGGAGTTGTGTTGAGTCAGGACGATAGGCCTGTAGCCTATTTCAATGAAAATATAAATGACACCAGAAGAAAGTATTCCTCTTACGAGAAGGAATTCTATGCAATTGTTCAGGCACTGAAGAAGTGGAGACATTATTTGATGTCCAGGGAATTTGTATTATATTCTGACAATCATGCTTTGCAGTATATTGTATAGCAGCCCAATTTGAAACATAAGCATGCTAAATGGGTTGAGTATCTCCAAGGTTTTAATTTTGTTTTGAAACATATAAGTGGTCAAGCAAATAAAGTAGCTGATGCTTTGAGTAGGAGGCACATGCTTGTTCAAGAAACCAATTTTGAAGTTGTAGGATTTGATTTTCTCAAAGAATTGTACAAAATAGATTTAGATGTTAAGGAAGCATTTGAAGCCTGTTGTAATCCTATTTTAACAGATAGAAGCTAGTGGCTGGATTATTTTCTGCAGGAAGACTTGTTATTTAGAAGAATCCAACTATGTGTACCAAAATGTTCCATGAGGGAAAATTTGATCAAGGAGAAACATAGTGGTGGACTTGCTGGACACTTTGGTACTGATAAGACTTATGAGAAGTTGAGTCACTGCTATTACTGGCCTAAGATGAGAGCAGAAGTGGACAAGTTTGTGAAGAATTGAAAAATCTGTCAGTATGCTAAAGGAAGGAGCCAGAATGCAGGATTGTACACTCCCTTGCCTATTCCAGACAGGCCTTGGGACATGGTGAGCATGGATTTTGTTCTAGGATTACACAAGACCTAGAGGGGGAATGATGCAGTCTTTGTTGTAGTGGACAGATTCTCCAAAATGGCACATTTTATTCCATGCTATAAAACTAGTGATGCCACCCATGTTGCTAACTTATTCTTCAAAGAAGTTGTTAAATTGCATGGGTTGCCCAAGAGTATTGTTTCAGACAGAGATACTAGATTTGTGGGTCACTTTTGGAGGACACTATGGAAGAAACTTGGTACCAAACTGAGTTTCATCTCAGCTTATCATCCTCAGACTGATGGACAAACTGAGGTGGTGAATAGGAGTCTGGGAAATTTGTTGAGAAGTCTTGCAGGAGAGCATCCCAAGCAGTGGGACCATATTTTTCCCCAGGCAGAATATGCATATAATGACTCACCAAACAGAAGCACAGGGAAGAGTCCATTCCATATTGTTTATGGAATGCACCCCAGAGGAATATCAGAGTTAAGAAACCTGGGAAAGGCAGAGCTAAGCAGTGCAGATGGTGAGGAGTTTGCTTTAGAGATCCAGGCCATACATGAACAAGTGAAACAGCAACTACAGGGCAGCAGCATCAAATACAAGAGCAGAGCAGACTTGAGCAGAAAATAAGTTCATTTTGAAGTGGGAGATCTGGTTTTGGCACACTTGAGAAAGGAGAGATTCCCAAAGAAGCAGTATAACAAATTGAAGTTCAAAAAGATTGGGCCATGCAAGATACTTAGGAAGTTTTCTGAAAATTCTTATGAGATTGAATTACCTCCTGATGTTGGAATATCTCCCATTTTTAATGTTGCAGATTTGTACAATTATGAAGATGATGGTGCAGAAGAAAGAGCAGCAGACAAGGAACAGATTGAGTGGAAAGAGCAGCTACCTCCAGCACAGCCATTGCAACCAGAGAAGATATTGGACAAAAGAGTGTTCATAAGGACCAGAGGACGAGAGTACTTTCAGTACTTGATCAAATGGAAGGATAAGCCAGAGGAAGATGCCACTTGGATGACTGAATAAATGTTGCAGAAGATAGGCAGATCAGTGGAAGAGCTCGTAGACAGGAGCCCATGAAGAAAATTGCCCTCGGGAGTCTGATGCAGGGGCATTAGACACTAGCCAGCAATGTAGGAGTTTTTGTCCACATGTTGTGGCTAGGAGGGTTCAAAATTATCGAATTGTAACAGCTAGGTGTCAATACCTCAGCTGATTGTTTCATTTAGATTAGTTAGAGTTGTAGAAGTCGAATGGTTAGTCCATCTGTCATGTTTTTAGTTTTCGAATAATTGTAATTAGGCTCTTGAATTACCATAACGGTCCTCACCGAGGAACCGAAAGGACATATGTTGATGTATATAAATGTAATCCCTCGGATGTATAGAAAAAGAGAAAGAGGAGGAGATATTTCTGCAATAAACTCTGTGTGTTACAATTGTTTCTAGTTAAATGATTTCAAAGCCCATTTGCCATTGGATTGACTCGAACCTCTATCTGTGAAGAGATTGTTTAATTGTGAAATGATTGAATTATGTGCATATATAATTACTGGGTTGAACTATCGTGTAGATTCTGCATTTCCCTGTCAATTGATTCCCTCAAAGTTGTTCGAACAGGCTCTGTCGAATAAATCCCCACTTACAGAAGAAGTCTGCATAAACCCTGGTTGTTGAACTCTGTTTAATAGAAATCTCGCTTAATAAAGAAATTACATTTGTTCGTTCTTAATTAGAATTTCCAACCCAAGTAGCAAACCTGAGTTAAGGCAGACGAAGGAGCGCGCAACCCCGAATGAACCTTGGTTAGTCACTGTACAAAACCCACGGTGGAATTACAAAGGAAAATTGCCCATATCACACCGCTTTTGGTGTATAAGCGGTATTTCCCGATCGAGGAGCGATTCCATAGAGGAGTCAACGCGTGGTAGGGCTGACCCGTGGAAAGCCGTTGTCAAAGCGCGCCATCGCGCGTTAAAGTCCGGCGTTGGAAGCCGAGTGATATTGACGAGAGTCGTTGATTTGGGAACGGGTCATCGGACGGTGGTCGTTGGATAATGGTGCGCAAAGGATAGCCTGGTACGATACGTGCATTTGATTGGTTATTGATATATATATATATAGGTGGGGCCGGAGTATAATGAAGTTGTTTAATTAAACGATTGGCGGATAACTAACATAAGTCTGGAGCGTGATTATGTAAGGTTGGGTGGTATAATATAGAGCCGAAAATTATATAATAAAGAGGTCGTTGTTTATGTTATTTATCAATTTCCTCGAATTTGATAAATAAATCAAAGAAGATTAAGGAGACCACGTGGAGGCGAACCAAGTATCTGAGGGGCGAATGCGGACAGAGCCACGCTATAGTTGACCATCTCTTCATTGGGACTGACTTTCAGTTTTGTTGCGTCAATCACATCCTCAAAATTTATATTTTTGTCAATTTTTTCTTGAGAATGGGGCCTACACTGCACAACTATGTAGTCCTTAATAGTATCACTACCCTTTCTCATGCCAGATAATGAGATAGGGGCTCATCTCTGAGACAACCTTGTCATAAAATATATCTCCTCCACCTCTATTGTGACAATATATGCTCTCATCCTAAAGAATTGTCCCTGAATATCCCATGCCCTAACTAGATATTCCAGTAAATAAATCTGAGCTCTCATGTCTGGAATCCATAAAAAATTGAGTCCACAATTCCTTAAAGCTTTTATTATTATCGAGTCATTTGCAGCATCAAAATCTTGGGATTCATCTTCTCTTTCTCTCCAGCTTGGAACCATTTTTTATCTCGTGAATAGCTACAAAAACACAAGAAAAACACTTAGAATTAGCCTTGTGAAAAAAATTTAGAGGAATGTAGCTCAAAAACATGTAATTTTTTCTCTAACTATGTCTATCACACCTTCCTTTCAAGGAACAAAGTGACCCAACACACTTTTCCTTCTTGGCACGTGTGCTAGTCCACTCTTTCCAGTGTGGATTAGACATACCATTGCATGTTTCAATGTAGAGAGGGTTTGATGGTCCTGGGGAAAAAATTTATACCCTAAAATGATGAAAACTCTCAAAAAATTACATCAAATTAAAAATGGAAACCGTGAAAAAGGAGAGAAAGGATAGATCTCCTACCCAGAATTGACGACGCTGGAAATGGTCGATAAGATTTGCTGCAATCACCTACTAAATTTTGAGGTTAAAATGAACTCAAATATCATTCACAAGAGGTAAAATGAAAATGGTAAAAAAACAAAAAATACTTTTCACTATTTATGGTCAATTTAATTATAAATGTATTATATTTTTTACATTCTTGACCTAAATTTACCATATGGCATATATTTTTAGTATTTTGTGATGTTCTAAGTAGGTTAAAAGATAATTGAAGGATATGATGTAAAATTTAAGTTGAATATAGGTCATTTTGATGAAATATAAAAAAAAATTCAGGCTCTGTAAAATTACGAAAAATCAACCCCTTAGAGTCCTCTTTCAACTCCTTTCATACTCCCAAAACATGAAAATATTTTTGTGTTAGGTCCCTATATAACTAGTGTAGTCCCTTTTTATTGTTATTGTAGCCCCCTTATTGTTATTGTTGTACCCATGTAGTCCCCATATTGTTAATATTATGCCCCATAAAATCCCATTATTTTTATTTTTGTGCCCTTACATTATTATTGTTAGGTTGGCTAGGATTATATTGTGACCCCATGGACTCTTACATATAGAAAGGCAGTTTTTTCATTTGTATAATCCAAGAATTATTCATTTATGTACTTTAAAAGAGGTTTCCCCCTCAAAGTGGCTGAATTCTAAGGCGTTGATCTCTCTTTTATTCTAGATTTGGAGTTGGTAAAATTTCGATCTCACAGAGAGCAACCAAAGATGGCATTGATGGTTTAAAAGTAGACATGGAGGCTAATATGGATGGCTTGAAGAATGGAATGGAAGATAAGATCGATGGTATAGAATAAAAACTGAAAGGAAACATGGAAGACATGAAGAATGATCTAAAAGAAGACATGGAAGGTTTGACAAAGTTGCTAGAAGAAATGATTCCTAATGGCGAAAAGATGGAGAAAGTCCTAGTACAAACAATATTTCCAGAACTTGGAAAGGAAGGAAAAATAATATTGGAACCTGAAGTAGTCAGAGAAATAATAAATCGACAACTACGAAATCGATTAATTTCAGAGTATCTCATCAAGTGGAAGAACTTACCCGCTGAAGATTCCACATGGGAGAATGATAATTTTATACAGAAGCATCCATAAATAATCAAGTGTTGAGGACAACACTTGTTTGAAGGAGAGGGGAATGTTAGGTCCCTATATTACTAGTGTAGTCCCTTATTGTTGTTATTGTAGCCCCCTTATTATTATTGTTGTACCCCTATAGTCCCTGTATTGTTATTATTGTGCCCCATAAAATCCCACTATTGTTATTGTTGTGTCCTTACATTATTATTGTTAGGTCGACTAGGATTATATTGTGACCCCATGGACTCCTATATATAGAAAGGAGGTTTTGTCATTTGTATCATCCAAAAATTGTTCATTTATGTAATGTAAAGGAGTTTTCCCCCTCAAAGTGGTTGATTTCTAAGGCATTGATCTCTTTTATCTTCTATTTTTGGAGCCGGTTTCATAAGTTTAATCATTTTCCAAAATGGGATAGAATATTTGCAGAAAAAGAATACTTTAGTTGAAAATTACTAAAAGGTTCTCCTGAGTATTGTTTTCAGCCTTTTTGGACTCAAGAGACTAAATTTACGAAAAGGAACCTTTAGAGTTTTATTTTCCGCCTCTTTTTAAAAATCTCTAAACATGAAAAATAAGTTGGGTTACACCTTTTTTGGACTCATAAAATCATCAAAAAAAATTGGACTCGTCAAACAAGACAGGATTTAACCACTCCTTCTCAAGGTTCGTTAAAAATACTTAGAAAGATTCATCTGAAGGATGAACTTATAGATCAAGAATATGTTATCCTCCTCAATCTTGTCAAAAATAAATAGATACTAACCATAAATGGTTGAGGAAATTGGGAAAACAAGTTGCTTAACCTATTAATGGTAGTGAGTCGCTCTTGAACATGACACTCTTTCACTTCATCTCCATGATTGTTGGGCTTGGAAATCTGCATGTCTCTTTGGTTAATCACACCATACCAAAATCCTTTGAAATCATTTTTGAGTCAATGATACCAACTCCATAAAGTGTCACCGATAGGTTCAAGATAATTCCTTTAGTTGACATCTACTACAATACTCTCAAGCCTTCATTCATACATGTCATTCCCGAACCATCTCTGCATCAACATCATGATGTCTCAAATATTAATACATGTTTCGTGTTGTTGATGAAGGATACATCAAGGCCCTCCTGTGATGGGTTGCTTCCTGTCAACATCAACTCATTATCCATAAAGTTGACGTAGAAACTCCTTTCGGTACCTTGGGGCTTGCATGCATCAATGGAAATTTCCCTCTCTCTCAGTGACAGTTCCTCATTATTGGCCTTCGACCGGAATATTTTGTGTGGTGTTCGACTTCAACTCATTTATTCACACCACATAGATTGTACTATATTACCTTGAGATTCATTATCATTATCGATGGTTTCTATCGCGTATGTTAATGGCTTACATCCTTAGCCGATAATAAGATGTTGGCTATCATGTTCAACTCCAGCTCATTTATTCACATAGCTAGACTCGCACTATCGAGTAACAAGGTAGAATACCCCAGATCTAGTTCCATCCATCCATGTTACAATTTCACGATTCATACAAGATTGCACATTATGATGGTTATGATCATTTAGACAATCATTTA
This sequence comes from Pinus albicaulis, assembly GCA_034641835.2. NCBI lineage: Eukaryota > Viridiplantae > Streptophyta > Pinopsida > Pinales > Pinaceae > Pinus > Pinus albicaulis. The sequence continues at coordinate 537,620,269 of CM076579.1, read as the reverse complement.
AGAATAGGTACACTCTTTTTCATCAATGGACGAGACTTCTTGATCAATGTAAATATAATATTGGCTTATATGTTGAGCATGGGTATGCCTCCCTCAGCAATGATATCATGATGATAATATCTATTGTAAAAATTGATGATCTTGACCAATTTTTTCTTGATATGGACTTTTCACAAGGTAAACCACTTCAGTCCTCAGCCATTGCTTCTGAATGTTTACTTTAGGTGGCAATCTATTACATACCATTTTGTCACGTTCGCTCAAAAGGCCTGAGAACTAGATTTATCAACATCCTTGAACGTCACCTCTCCAAAAAGTATGAGTTTCTGGGTCAAGGAGCTCAAAAACAGTGTTTTTAGCCCCATTTCACCCTTCATGCATGTCCACATGCAATGGTTGCAAGTTTCATAATTGAGCACCTACACTGGCCAGTGTAGGTTGCTCTACTTTGCAGGTGCGATGGTTCTAGAATTTCGTGAAAATTAAAAAAAATAAAAGTTGAATCTTCTCCTTCCATAAGCTTCTAAGGTGGTTTTAACCATTTACCATGGATAGATATCTCGAATTCATTCTCTAAATGTCTTATATATTATCCTTTGAGCTTATCCTCCTCCATATGTGGAACTCAAAATTAGATTGGTAAACACTAAACTACCACTTTTACCCTATAAATCTATTTCCTCCCATAGAGTCTGGGTCGGCTTTTGGAGACTACTAGTGCCCTCATGTTTCTACTTTGAGCTTAAGGAATCGTCATCCATTTATGCAATAGGGTTGAGTGTGAATATTTTCTTTGTGGCAAGGAAGGACAAAACAATTGGGGAGACATCTATAAATGGTTGGAAGCCTCTCTTTTATTTATTAATACAAAAAGAAATTTGTTATCCTATAATTGTGTCATGTCAATGCTCGTTTATTTCAATTCCATTTGAACCATTTATTAGAGACATTATTTTATGCTATGTGAATATTTTAGTTCTCTTGCTTGTTTTAGCCATTGTTGAAGGTTCCATTTATGGCGTGTGGAGCTAGATTTGGAGCTTACAAGCAAGGAGAAGAGGAGGACTGACTAAAAATTCCAAGTAGGTCTCTCTTTTGTATTCTAATCTCTCTAAGGAAAACATAGATCTTTTTTTTGTTTCTAGATAAGACCACTAGATCTAGGGAGTTCATTTTTGTCCCCATAAGTGAATTTTCTATACAACAAGGGTCATAAACAAGAATCAAGAAAAGGAAATTAGTATGTATAAAGAAAAAAACTTAGTTGAATAAATAACCCAACTAAATATCTATTTGGAGGAGGCTCAATTAGTAGAATAGGCTTTGAATAAACAATTCCAAGAAAGGGAAAAGCATTATGAAAACTTAGAACTTGAAATTGTGTGTCTAAGAAAGGAACTTGAGAAAACAAAGGTTATAAATCCTAGATTTTCTAAAGGATCTGAAATTTTAGAGGAAATCATTAAATTTAAACGTTCTCCACTAATCAAGAGAGGTCTTGGATACAATCTAAATAAAAATGGTGAAACATCATAACCTATGAAATATTTGGAAGAAGGTACAAGAAGCTACACCAATGTTGTATGAGGAATAAAGAAATAGTAAAATAATGATGGATCAAAATATAGCCAGACAAGACAACATTTCCATGAATAAAGGGAAATCTACTCAAAAAGATATTATAATCCCAGGTATTCTTACTTCAATGGTCAATGCTTCACTTGTCAAAAATTTGGTCACAAAAAAGTTAATTGTGTTTCTTATAAAATGATTATGACTAGAGAAGAAAGAAATCAACATAATGCAAACAGGTCAAAGAAGTATTCTTATAATTCTTTCTCCCTCTTCAAAATAAATTTGAACGTTCTATTTGCAATAACTTTGGTCATGAAGAAACTGAATGCAAAAGAAGGATAAACTCATCTTATCAACATGAGCAGAAGTAAGATTCTTCCAAGTTATGGAAAAGGAAAATCACTTCCTCTGAAAATTGTGGTCTATCATTGTATGCAGGAGATCAAGAGAATCGATGGTACATTCGCAGCGATTGTTCAAATCACATGACAAGTGACATAGATAGGTTTGTTTCTTTTAATGATATTAAGAAAGAAAAGAATGTGAATTTTGGTAATAATTCACCTGCTACTATTAAAGGAAATGATTTTTGGTATTAAAAGAAAAGGTTAAAGTTAAGAAAGTATTATTTATTTGATGGGATAAGAAATAACTTGTTAAGTGTTAGTTAAATGTGTGATCAGGGGCATGAATTTATTTCATATCAAATAATTGTGTGGTAAGAAATTTGGATATAGTTAAGACTATAATCAAGGGAAACTGAATTCCAGACAATGTCTATATCCCAGAAGGCAAAAAAGAACACTGCTTTTTGAGAAAATCTGAAGAAAATTGTTTGTGGAAAAAAGATTGGGGCACCTCATCTTTTCTCAACTATACAAATAAAGAAAGAAGGGATAATTTCGTGAGTTTATATACATCTTTCCACCTGAAAATAGTCTTTGCAAATCATGCCAATTTGGTAAGAAATCTAGAGTTCAGTTTAAAGCTAAAGAATGCACTTCAGGTAAACCCCTTGAACTTGTTCACAATAATTTATGTGGACCTATGAGAAATAAGTCTCCTCATGATGAACAATACTTCATGTTATTAATGTATGACTTTACAAGAATTTATTGGGTTGGTTTACTAAAGTATAAATATGAGGCATTTTAAAATTTTAAAATATTCAAGGCTATGGTGGAAAATGAATTAGAATTAAAAATCAAGTGTCTTAGATCTTATAAAGGAGGAGAGTTTATATCAGATATATTTTTCAATTTTTGTGAGTGGCATGGCATCAAAAGGAAGTTTTCCATAGATAAAACTCCTCAAAAAAATGGAGTGGCAGAAAGAATGAACATAATAGTTAAACAAACGGCGTGTTCCATGTTTTATGAGACAGGAACACCTCACACCTTTTGGGGAGAAGTAGTACATACAACCATTGATATACTTAATGAAGCCCATTTTTCGAGTAAACATTCATAAAACTCCATATGAACTCTAATATGGAAAACCTGCAACTGTCAAAGGCTTTAAAATATTTGGAAGCAAATTCTTTATA